>JAPDNY010000005.1:32468911-32481507 GCA_029375565.1 Gekko gecko | reverse complement strand
CATAAGAACATAAGAGAAGCCAATGTTGAATCAGGCCAATGGCCCATCTAGTCCAACACTCTGTCACACAGCGGCCAGAATATACCAGGTGCCATCAGGAGGTCCAGCAGTGGGGCCAGGACACCAGAAGCCCTCCCACTGTTGCCCCCTCCAGCACCAAGAATAGAGGGCATCACCTGCCCCAGACTGAGAGTTCCCATCTATTTTGTTGTTGTTCAGTCGCACAGTCGACTCCGACTCTTCGCGACCCCATGGACCAGATTACGCCAGGCCCTCCTGTCTTCCGCTGTCCACTGAAGTTTGCTCAATTTCATGTTCGTTGCATCGATGACACTGTCTAACCATCTCATCCTTTGCCATCCCCTTCTTCTTTGACCTTCAATCTTTCCCAGCATCAGGGTCTTCTCCAGTGAATGCTCCCTTCTCATTTGGTGGCCAAAGTATTTGAGCTTCAACTTCAGGATCTGGCCTTCCAAGGAACAGTCAGGGTTGATTTCTTTTAGGATTGACTGATTTGATCTCCTTGCAGTCCAAGGGACTCTCAAGAGTCTTCTCCAGCACCATAGTTCAAAAGAATCTATTCTTCGGCGCTCGGCCTTCCTTATAGTCCAACTCTCGCAGCCATACATTACTACGGGGAATACCATTGCTTTAACCATGCGGACTTTTGTTGGCAAGGTGATGTCTCTGCTTTTTATCATGCTGTTTAGGTTTGCCATCGCTTTCCTCCCAAGGAGCAGGCGTCTTTTAATTTCATGGCTGCAGTCACCATCTGCAGTGATCTGGGATCCTAGGAACGTGAAGTCTGTCACTACTTCTACGACTTCTCCTTCTATTTGCCAAGGAGTGATGGGGCCAGATGCCATGATCTTAGTTTTTTTGATGTTGAGCTTCAAGCCCACTTTTGCACTCTCCTCTTTCACCCTGAGCAAGAGGCTCTTTAGGTCCTCTTCACTTTCTGCCATCAGAGTGGTATCGTCTGCATATCTGAGGTTATTGATCTTTTCCCCAGCAATCTTAACTCCAGCTTGTGATTCATCCAGAACAGCATTTCGCATGATGTAATCTGCATATAAATTAAATAAGCAAGGTGACAATATACATCCTTGTCGTACTCCTTTCCCTATGCTAAACCAATCAGTTGTTCCATATCCGGTTCTAACTGTTGCTTCTTGACCCTTATACAGGTTTCTCAGGAGACATGTGAGGTGGTCCGGTACTCCCATCTCTTTAAGAACCTGCCATAATTTATTGTGATCCACACAATCAAAGGCTTTAGCATAGTCAATGAAGCAGAAGTAGATGTTTTTCTGGTACTCTCTTGCTTTCTCCATAATCCAGCGAATGTTGGCAATTTGATCTCTAGTTCCTCTACCACTTCGAAACCCAGCTTGTACTTCTGGCAGTTCTCTATCCACGTACTGTTGGAGCCTAGCTTGTAGGATTTTGAGCATGACCTTGCTAGCGTGTGAAATGAGTGCAATTGTGCGATAGTTTTAACATTCCTTGGCGTTGCCCTTCTTTGGGATTGGAATATACACTGACCTTTTCCAATCCTGTGGCCACTGTTGTGTTTTCCAAATTTGTTGGCAAATTGAGTGCAGCACTTTAACAGCATCTTCTTTTAAGACTTTGAATAACTCAGCTGGGATACCATCACCTCCACTAGCTTTGTTGTTAGTAATGCTTTCTAAGGCCCATTTAACTTCGCTTTCCAGGATGTCTGGCTCGAGGTCAGTGATTATACCGTCATGGTTGTCAAGGACATTGAGGTCCTTCTTGTATAGTTCTTCTGTGTATTCTTGCCATCTTTTCCTAATCTCTTCTTCTTCTGTTAGGTCCCTACTGTTTTTGTCCTTTATCATGGCCAGCTTTGCATGGAACCTTCCCTTGATTTCTCCAATTTTCTTGAAGAGATCTCTAGTCCTTCCCAATCTATTGTTTTCCTCTATTACTTTGCATTGTTCATTCAGGAAAGCCTCCTTATCTCTCCTTGCTGTTCTCTGGAAATCTGCATTCAGTTGGGCAAATCTTTCCTTTTCACCGTTGCCTTTAGCTTTCCTTCTCTCCTCTGCTATGTGGAAAGCCTCATCAGACAGCTACTTTGCTTTCTTGCATTTCTTTTTCTTTGGGATGGTGGTGATTGCTGCCTCCTTTACAATATCACGGACCTCTGTCCATAGTTCTTCAGGCACTCTGTCTATCAAATCTAGTCCCTTAAACCTATTCTTCACCTCTACTGTATATTCATCGGGGATGCGATCTAGGTCAAATCTGAATGGCCTTGTGGTTTTCCCAACTTTCTTCAATTTTAATCTGAATTTTGCAATGAGTAGCTCATGATCTGAGCCACAGTCAGCTCCAGGTCTTGTTTTTACTGACTGGATAGAGCTTCTCCATCTTTGACTGCAAATTATATAGTCAATCTGATTTCGGTGTTGCCCATCTGGTGATGTCCATGTGTAGAGACGCCTCTTAGGTTGTTGGAAAAGGGTGTTCGCTATGACCAGCGTGTTCTCTTGACAAAATTCTGTTAGCCTTTGCCCTGCTTCATTTTGTTCTCCAAGGCCAAACTTGTCTGTTATTCCGGTTACCTTTTGATTTCCTACTTTAGCATTCCAGTCCCCTATGATGATGAGGACATCATTTTTTGGTGTTAGTTCTATGAGCTGTTGTAGGTCTTCATAGAACTGGTCCACTTCAGCCTCTTCTGCAGCAGTGGTTGGGGCATAGACTTGGATTACTGTGATATTGAATGGTTTGCCTTGGATTCGGACTGAGATCATTCTGTCATTTTTGAGATTGTATCCCAATACTGCCTTTCTCACTCTCTTGTTGACTATAAAGGCCACACCATTTTTTCTACGGGATTCCTCACCACAGTAGTAGATATAATGGTCTTCTGAGTTAAATTCGCCCATTCCTGTCCACTTTAGTTCACTGATTCCCAAGATGTCAATGTTCATTCTTGCCATCTCATTTTTGACCACGTCAAGCTTACCTTGATTCATAGATCTTACATTCCAGGTTCCTATGCAGTATTGTTCTTTGCAGCATCGGACTTTCCTTTCACCGTCAGACACATCCACAACTGAGCGTCCTTTCGGCTTTGGCCCAGCCGCTTCACTTTTTCTGGGGTTACTCGTACTTGTCCTCTGCTCTTCCCCAGTAGCATACTGGACACCTTCCGACCTGAGGGGCTCATCTTCCGGCGTCATATCTTTTATCCTTCTGTTACTGTCCATGGGGTTTTCTTGGCAAAGATACTGGAGTGGGTTGCCATTTCCTTCTCCAGGGGATCACGCTTGGTCTGAGTTCTCTGCTGTGGCCTGTCCGTCCTGGGTGGCCCTCCACGGCATAGCCCACAGCCTCATTGAACCACGCAAGCCCCTCGCCACGACAAGGCAGTGATCCATGAGGGTTCCATCTATACCCTGTGGCTAATAGCCACTGATGGACTTCTGCTCCATATGTTTATCTAATTCCCTCTTGAAACTGTCCATGCTTGTAGCTGCCACCACCTCCTGTGGCAGTGAATTCCATATGTTAATCACTCTTTGGGTGAAGAAGTATTTCCTTTTATCTGTTCTAACCCGACTGCTCAGCAATATCATGGAGTGCCCACGAGTTCTTGTATTGTGAGAAAGGGAGAAAAGTACTTCTTTCTCAACCTGCTCAATCCCATTCATAATCTTATAAACCTCGATCATGTCACCCCTCAGCCGTCGTTTCTCCAAGCTAAAGAGCCCCAAGCATTTTAACCTTTCTTCATAGGGAAGGTGTCCCAACCCTTTTATCATTCTAGTTGCCCTTCTCTGCACTTTCTGATTTGATTTGGGGCTCCTGTTGGATTTGATTTGGGGCTCCTGTTGGATAAGCAGGCAGCAATGGTGGCCAGGAACCCACATTACCACCTTAAGTTGGTGAGCCAGCTGTAGCCTTTCCTGGATTAAAAAAAAAAGATCTTGCCACTGTGCTGCGTGCCGTGGTAACATCTAGATTAGATTAGATTACTGCAGTGTCCTGTAGATGGGACTGCCCTTGAAGAGTGTCTGGAAGCTGCAATTCATACAGCAAGGCTGTAGACTTGAGCAGGTCATAGGGACCATGTGATGCTCTCTGAGGGCAAGTGAACATCATACCTGGAAGGTCCATGGGGTCTTGAAAGCACCAGCACAGATGGTTTTTATTTTCAGTAATTCAATTGACAGCTCCAAGTGCCTGAAGGTGTGGTTATCTTCCTAGGACAGACTGCCAAAGCTACCCTGTTGCTGATTCTATTGTGGTTGTACCCTCCTGCCCCTGCTCCATCCAGGTGGTTCCTGCTGCCGGGCTCAGGGGTGGGCCCACCAAGCAAAAGAAGAGAAAAGAAGATTGGATTTGTTCCCCGCCCTTCACTTGCAGTCTCAGAGCGGCTTACAATCTCCTTTCCCTTCCCCTCCCCACAACAGACACCCTGTGAGGTAGGTGGGCTGAGAGTAGGGTTGCCAGCCTCCAGGTGGGGCCTGGAGATCTCCCGCTTTTACAATTGATCCCCAGCTGATGGAGATCAGCTCCCCTGGAGAAAATGACTGCTTTGAAGGGTGGACTCTATGGCATTGTACCCTGCTGAGGCCTCTCCCTCCCCTCCCCAAACCCCACCTTCTTCTGGATCCACCTCCAAAGTCTCCAGGTATTTTCCAGCCCAGACCTGGCAACCCTAGTTGAGAGCTCTCTCTCGAGAACTACCCTTAAGAGAACAGCTCTGATAGAACTTGTGACTGAATGTGGAGGTGTGGGGAATCAAACCCAGTTCTCCCGGATTAGAGCCTGTGCTCCTAACCACTACACCAGACTGGCTCATTGCTAGGTAGCCTGCCACAACGCACCAAATAATTTTCCTCGAGAAGCTCCAAAATAGCTAATGAGGGTTGCACCATAGTATTAATTGGTCCTCAGATGAGTTCCTGGAGTGCTCCTAAGAAATGGACTGTGCATTTTGCAGCAGTGCAAAGTCTGAGGAGAAGGAGGGCTGATCGGAGTGATGATTTAACCCCTCATGTTTACGGATTTGCATGACAATAGCAGGATTTGCTTGGCTGAGAATGCTTTGCATTTTCCATAGCAGGTTCTCCCCCCACCCCCTCCCCCGCAAATCCCTGAGCCTTAATGCCCTTTACAAAGGCGAGTGAGCACTGCTACCTCTCTTGGGAAGCGACAGTGCTAATAACCTGAGTTACGAGAGGTGGAGAGACTCTGCTGGCTCTTGAAAATCAGGCTGTAAATTACTTGCAGTCACTGTAACATGTCAGGGACATTGTTGGAAGATGACATAGTGTCTGCATGGCTGCCTGTATCTGAATGGGACAATGACGGTAACTTGTCAGTAGCAGTGAAGTAGTAGATATGGGAAATAGATCAATGATGTCCCCTCTAGGAATCGTACTGTTGGTATGTCTGCCTTCTGAATGATGTTTGTGGTTCAGGTCACAATGCATAGCAAGAGTACAACAGCAGCACTAGCCCCCAACCCTCCCACACACACCAGAAGTTGCCACAGCTGCAATTTTAAACACACTTGTGTTGTATACTGAAACAACCACATGCGATGGTATGGCCATATGTGGTCCAGCGAAGAGCCTGAGCTTCGCACAGACAAACAATAGACGATCGAATCCTGGCCCGCTCCAATCGGGACGCTAGGATCCAAGACTAAACCTATGAAAGACTGATACTGTAAATACACCTATCACAGGTGTTGGGGTGTGGTTTGCCTTGGGGTTATAAGCCGGCCTGCGCCGGCTAAAATTGTCTTGTTCCTGAATAAAGTTATGGGCTGATTCACTACTTCATGCATCGAACCCATAAATAAATCCTATGGACTTGGAACCAATTTCTGGGTTAGTGTTCCAGAGTACAAAACAACCCGGTTTCCTGGCAAAGACCTCGGTCTAGATATGCAGCCGAACAAAGTGGTATGTACAGCCCTGAGGTGGAGATAGGTTTGGCTCGATGTTTGCATGCTGACCGAGTTCTCAAGCTAGAGGCCATGATTACTGTAAGGGAACTTGGAATAATACTCCTGGGACTGCAGAGTGAAGTGGTACAGGCCATTCTAGCACTTCAGTACTCTACCACCTCTTTCTGCTGCAGGTATAGACCACATCAAGGTGTAGGGGCGCGGGGACGTTTCAGGGTTCCCAAATGCATTTGTTATGGGTAATGCTACTGTGGGACTGGGGATGTTTATGGGGGGAGGATTGTCACACAATAGACTGGAGAGCATAATCTCCACCTGCCATTTTGAGACACCTGAAAAAGATTAATTTCTGAGAGAAAGAGTTTTAAACCACAACTCATCTAACAGCCTGACAGACCCTTTCTTTATAATATCTCCTAAAAGGGAAATTCTACCATTGATTGATTGATTGATTTGATTTCCAAATCGCCCTCCTGCATACTGGGGGCTCAGACAGCTTACAAATCACCTTCCCTTCCTCTGTCCACAGCAGGTGCCTTGTGAGATAAGTGGGGCTGAGAGAGTTCTCTTTTTTGGGGTGAGTATTTTGTGTGTGTGCGTGTGTGTGCGCGCTTGTGTGTCTGGAAGGCATAGTGACTTATGGCGACCCCTTGTGGGGCTAGGACGTTTCAGATAAATGGCTTGATATTGCCTGCCTCTGTGTCCCGGCCCTGGTATTCCTTGGAGGTCTCCCTTCCAAATAGTTGCCAGGGCCAGCCCTGCTTAGCTTCCAAGATCTGCCAAGATTGGGCTTGCCTGCGCTATCCAGGTCAGGGCCTACTACACAGCATTATTGTTAGATTAAAGCAGAGAAGCAGAGAACATGCTGTGCTGGATCACGCAACTTTTGGCTTCCCCAGAATTTGATCCAGATTTAGCATCCCATTACCCCATGTTTTCCAAATCCAATTTTTCCATGATTTCCCCCCTTCGGATCTGAAGTCACAGTTTGCCAGTGAGAAATTCCCAAATTTGAATTTTGTTTCCTGCTGCCCTTTTGTGTCCTCGGTGTTGCATGTTTGCCTCACCCCCAGCCCTCCCACCTCCCCTCATATTGTCCCCTGAGGAATCCGCTTATCTTTTTAATCGTAATTTTGATTACTTTACGATGCTATTTTTTTCATAATAATATTGCAATATAACATTAAGAGAAAATGGGCAGCAAGGTTTCATATAGCATCCATGCAATTGCCCGTCCATGAAGTTCCTTTCCTTTCCTTTCCTGATTTGTGTTTTTTTGTGGGTAGGTTACGCTGCCTCATGCTTGTGTTGTTTCTTCATTCCTCCCCTTCTCTTCCTCGATTGCTCCCTGTTGTGTTTTGGATGATGGTTCAGTCATTTATTTATTTATTTATTTATTTATTTATCACTGGATTTATATCCCGCCCTCCCGGCAAGTGGGCTCAGGGTGGGTCACAACAGTTAATCTACAATATAATAATAAATACTATTCATACAGACTTAAAATTTCTACAACTAACAGATAACAAAAAATTCAATTTCCAGCATCCACGAATGCCTCCCACAAGTGCAGGGCATATGATGACTAAAAAAGGACCCATTTAATGGATGCCATGGCAATCTTATTTATTTATTAGATTTCTTACCCACTCTCCCGCCAAAGCGGCTCAGGGCGGTTTACATACACATTTAAAACCAGCATACAATTTTAAAACCAGCAAAAATACAAACTTAAAATACAATTGCATAAAATTCCAATGAATTTTAAGAAAGGGCAGTGTGCCCGGAAGGCCAGAATATTCAGGTGACTACCACCTCAACCAAAGGCCTGGCAGAACAGCCCCATTTTACAGGCCCTGCGGAATTGCATAAAATCCTGCAAGACCCTAATCTTGAGTGGGAGCATGCTCCGCCAAGCCAGGCTAAGCAATTGAGGCTAAGTGGATGTCTTTTGGGCCGGGGACCATCAGCAGATGTTGCTCAGCAGAGCACAGTGCTCTTTGGGGCACACAGAGGGAGAGGTGGTCCTGCAGATATGTTGGTCCCAGGCCACAAAGGGCTTTGAAGGTTAATGAACCTGTATTTGATTGGCAGCTAGTGCAACTGGCAATTGGCATAGCACCGGCTGAATGTGTGCACGCAGAGATGTCGCAGTCAGTAGGTGCACCGCTGCACTTTGCACTAACTGCAGTTTCTGGATGAGGTTCAAGGGCAGCCCCATGTAGACTGTGTTACAGTAATCTAACCTGGAAGCGATTGTTGCATGGATCACTGTAGCTAATTCCCGGGAGGAGAGATAAGGAACCAGCTGCCTGACCAGCCAAAGATGGTAAAAGGCCAATCTAGCAACTGTGGTGAACTGGGCCTCCATTCATTATTTGACACAAATGGAATTATATAATACATATAATATGTTCTATGATTTGGTTTGATACTAAACATGTAGATTTTCCATTTTGTGGGCACTATGAATATTAACGGGATATAATAACGTTATTATGAATTGATGCATACTGTTCAGCGATTATGGGATACTTTCCTTAGGAATTTTTGAGAATCTTCAATGGAATTTTTGAGAATCCTTGATGGCCATTTTGTAAGTACACAACTGACACAGGGGGACTTTGAAAAGGGGTAACCATCCTATTTCCAACGATTCTCAGGCATGCGTGGTTACTAAGCAGAGAACAGAAAATCACAACATCACAGAACCTTTCCAACGCACTGGCTAGAATTCCACCAATAGCGGACACTGCTGTGTGTGGGCGGGGAGTTTTTAACAAAAGATTCTCAGCAGAGGCAGAGTGCAGGACACAGTGGAGGCATTTTCTCTTCCAAAGACTGCGCAAATAGGCTGAACAGGCATTCACGGAAGATGTGAGGCAGAGTAGGATCACATTCAACGTGGAAACCAAGAGAGTGTGCACTCCCAACAGTCCAAGCAATCTTGTTCCTGCCATATCCGTTGATGCAGGAAAACCAACACTAAAGAACTACAATATACTCGAGAACCATAGAGAAAACCAAGGATCAAAATGGAGGATCCTTGTGGCAAGCAGGGTATTTAAAGTTTAAATGGACCCAAACACCGCCCCTCGCGGCAGGAATCCCAGTGGCCAATCACCACCAAGCTTTCCTAAATGCAACATTCAGACCCTTTTTTTGCAATGCAATGATGTTATAATGTTACTATGCATGTGCAAAATTTTTTTAAAAGGAGAGGTTTCATTGGTGATGCAACAGATGAGGAAATGGCCACCAAACCCCTTTTCGAAGGAAGAGTGAAACACATGCTGCAGGTTGAGTCCTAAATACCCTGAAGGAAGTGCCCTTTTGCAGAAGGAGTGCTGCAAAGTCGGTGCATCAAATCGGGGACCACAGTGCTATATCTGGAAGACCTTGTTCCATTCCCTCTTTCCTTCTCTTCTGAAGCCCCCCCCCTTATTCTTTTGCAGAATGTAGCATGGAATGGCTGTGAATCTTGGCAGAGCTGTTCTTCTTGTGAACTTATAGAAACGGAGCTTTTTGGAACTTCTTTACCTTTGAATGTTACTCTCCCACAGTGGTTTGATGGAGAACCTTGCCTGCCGCCCGAGTTCTCCAGTGGATCTATAGATAACTGTTCTCTTGTTCCAGTTCCAGGTTTGCTTGGCTGATGCACTCTGGCAGACTTGGACTTCAGTATCATTTTTTAAAAAAAATTAAAATGATATATGTTTCAATATTATAGTAATAAATATTATGTAATTAGCAGTGTACTTGATACATGTTTGCCATGCTTGTTTCAATCGATTTTTCACTGTGTAACAAAATGTTGGACTGCGGGACCCACTTTACTGGTGCCAAGGTCCAACAGGGAAGAAGACATTGTAAGGGTATTTGAAGTTGCTGCCCTCCAGGATCTTGAGATCCAGTTAGGGTTGCTGGTTCGGGTTTGAGAAATACCTGGAGAGTTTGGGGGTGGAGCTTGGGGAGGGGAGGGACCTCAGCAGAGTACGATACCACACAGCCCATCTTCCAAAGCAGCCATTTCCTCCAGGGGAACTAATCCCTGTCATCTGGAGACTAGTTGTGATTCTAGGAGATCTCCAGGCACCACCCAGAGGTTGGCAACCCTAGATCCAGTGAATGGACTCTAAAATTGGGATCTATATGTCCATCTGTTTCTCATGGGATTGTTAAAGGTGACATGCATCAAGAGGGTGTTTTGGGTAATATGAATGCTAAGTATGGCGTGACTTCACCTTTGTATTTACTACCTCCAAACATGGAGGTTTCACTTAGTTATCATGGGGAGCCAGAGGTGTAAAGTATGTGGGGGGGGCATCAGGGCTCAAGCTTCCGGGATTTCCCAGAGGCCCCCCCCCCCCGGGCTACCAGGTAGCATCATGAAGCTGCTTAGGCTATCAGATTCCCAAATTCAGTCAGTCAGTCAGTGTTATGTCAGCTGACCGCCACTAGGCACCAGCAGTATGCAACTGGAGCTTGGCTCCAAAAGAACAATAGGGACTAGGATCCTGAGACTCCTAGTTAGCACCTATGGGAACTGTGGTGGGAAGTTTAAACCCTCCAATGGGACCTGTGGGTATCACCTGGAGACTGTATATAGTTGGCCGTTTTGGCCGGTTGTTATTGTTGTGTTGTGTGCAAGTAAACTGTGAGCTGATAATCACTGAGCGTCTGTCTCGCTACGCGTCGAGACCCAGTACACAACAGTCAGTCTGTCCTGCTTGTCTCTGTGGCAACTGAACAAGCTCCTAGGAGGCATTGAGCTGGTTTTGTTTATTTGTTTTTGTAAAGAGAAGGGGGAGGACCTCTCTGTGAAGAAACAACAGAGGGAGAGAGAGAGAGAAAGAGCATGGAAGGAAAAAGGGAAAGATCAATCCATCTAGAAATCAGGAGGCCTTAGTGCTTGGACTGAAGAATGTATTCCTGTAGCCTGCAACACAAACTCTTATGTATATAGGACTACATTCAGGTCCAGTAGCACCTTAAGAGACCAACACGACGTTAGGGGTATGAGCTTGCAAGAGTCAAAGCTCCCTTTGTTGGTAACTGATGAAGGGAGCATCAGCTGTCAAAACCTTATGCTCCCAAAATCTTTTTCGTCTCTATGGTGCTACTGGACTCCTGCTGGTGTGACTTTGCGTCAGTGACAAGTTCTTTCAGAGCTGTTCCCTCAAGGGCAGTTCTCAAGAGAGCTCTCTCAGCCCCACCTACCTCACAGGGTGTCTGTTGTGGGGAGGGGAAGGGAAAGGGATTTTAAGCCGCTCTGAGACTCCTTCGGGTAGTGAAGGGTGGGGTATAAATCCAATCTCCTCCTCCTCCTCCTCCTTTTTCAGCTGTTCTCCTGCAGACCATCATGGTTACTCTCTGAAATTATATGAGGTAAGTAATGGATCAGGAGAATTATGGTTTCCATTCTCAGAGAGGATTCTAATAATCACATTATGACTGTGTCCTGGTGGCCCTGCCTTAGAGAAATAAATAGTCCCATCTCCATTTTATCTTTTGCTATGGGGGAAGCATTCTGTGCGCCTTGGTATTTAGTCATGCCGGCCACATGATCACAGAAACGTCTTCGGACAGTGCTGGCTCTTCGGCTTTGAAACGGAGATGAGCACCGCAACCCTAGAGTTGGATTCGACTGGCTTTCGAGCAAGGGAACCCTTACCTTTACCTTTTATAGGGGAAGAGTGCTACCAAGGGCCCCCCTTCCTACGTAGATGTATGCTGTCTGCCCTAATTCCATCCTGGCTAAATTTGCCTTGGCAGCGATGTCAGGAGCTAGCAATGCCTTGCTTTGGAGAAGGTGAGGTCAAGACTCTCCTTAGGCTATGCTAATGAATGGCCAAAACCTTGGGCAGGAGAATGATTCACTGATGGGACATATGCATGTCTACGCTTTGCCACAGGGGCTTGCAAAACCAGGCACCCGCCTTAGTCTATCAAGGTAATTTCATCAGCAAATACAAGTCTTCCTGAGCGCAAAATCTAATTACTATCAAGCAGCCAGGTGAGCTTATTACCTTTTGCTTATCTTCCCTGTCTCCTAGCCTATCATCCTGCTAGGAAGCGTCCACCCTGCCAGCCCTTTTGTCTACCCTGCCTGGATGCAACCTCTCTTTTTGTCACCTTTCTGGGAAAGCCCCTCCTCCCCTTAACTTAGTTGGAGCTCAGAAATCCTTAGATTCTCATCCTGGACTCACCCTGAATTCCTGCACCTTATTTCTTTGACATTCTTTTGTGCTGCTCTGCCAGCCAAAACTTCGCAGTCTCAGCCTCTCCACTTGCACAGAGGCTGCCAACTCTTCTGTTGTTGTTTCTTTGGGACTTTGGGACATTTACTTGCCACATGGGAACACCCCTCTACTGCCTTACCTTGTTTTTCTGTGGGATCTTTGGAAGCTCTGCCTCAAACCCCTACTCTCAGCCTGTGGATCATTGAAACAGAAAACATATTGGGAGTTAAGGTGATTTTGTTATCTTGGTCAGGCACAGCTCTCAGAGCTCTTTTAACCCCCCAAAATAAGTCTAGCTCACCACCTAATGGTGCATAACACTAAAAGAGTTAGAACTTAAGTCTACCAGACAGTCTTAGGATCTCCTGGCTATACGACACACATTGCTTTAAGAT
>JAPDNY010000005.1:32402339-32460596 GCA_029375565.1 Gekko gecko | reverse complement strand
GATTAGAGTCCATGTGCTTAACTACTACACCAAACTGGCTCCAGATAAATGGACTAATGGAATGGGAGGATCCTTCTATAGGATCTCCCAGGGAGATTTTTAAAAGGTAGCCCACTTTGGTGCTTTGAAGATGGAAAAAGCTATCCGGAGGCCAGAGTGTTTCATTCTTTCCTCTCATTCTTGTTATTTAAATATCCACCAGCCCACTTCTGAAGCATCTGTTAGCTCCCTGGGAAGGGAATGACAGGCACCTAGTCCTTATGCCTACCTTTTTCATCCTGAGAAGCAAATTAAAGCTTTGAAAAGGGGAGGGGGTGAGGAGGAGGGAGTAGAAGGTTAAATGCTTTATCTAGGCCTCTATGGGGGATGCTTCTTGTTAGCTTTTCTTTAAAAGCGAGAGATCCTCATTGTGGATCTGTAGCAGAATGTTTCCCTTGGGCCCTAAAAGGGTAAACGAAAGCTTTCTCTCCAGCAGTTTTACAGAGCTGGAGTAGGTGCCCCTGGGATTTTCAGCACCCCGGGCGTTTGCCTAGATAGCAGGGCTGGCCCTGCAGGCGCTACGAGTGGGTGCTGGCACTTGACCTACCTTCTGTGAGGCAACCTTAAACGTGACAGAGAACTCACGGCTGCCACAAGTTCACCATCACTGAGGGCCCAATCCCTGATAGGGCCTGCAACCCAGATCTCTTCTTTTTTGGGCCTGCACACCCGCACAGTGGCTGTTTTGGCAGCTGAAAAGGCACGGGAGTGAGGAGAACTCCACACCACTTGCAGCATTTGAAAATCAGTATTAAATGGTGACAGTGAGCACATGGCAGCCATGAATTCTCCATCACGTTTAGTTTGGTTCTCTCTGTTTCTGCATTAAGGACACGGTGGTTAGGGGCGTGGCGTCGGAGGGAAGGATGGTGGACGCTTGATCTGACCGCTCCCGACCCGATCCCTCCTTCCCTTATACAAAGCGAGTGGAAACAGCTTAAAACCAACTTTAGAGCATGAAAAAAGCTGCAAGAAACAAAAACTCACAGAAAGGCTCCCCAATCAACATTGTAAAGCAGCTCCTTTCTTCCTCAACTTTAGCTGGTGAGTTGGGGCGAATGGCGGAGCCGCGTCTAAACAAAATGGCGTCTGAAAACGCCGATAAAAATAAAGAGCAATTGGATGAAGTAGTCACTGTAAAAACTCTCCAAATAGCTCTAAAAAATTTGTTGCAAGAGATGGAGCAATCTATTTTAGAAAATATCACACAAAAAATAAATGAGTTGTTGCTCCCAGTGGCAGAACAAATAACTGAGCTAACTAAAGTCCTGGAAGCAACTGCTCAGACAGCAGAAACGGCATTAGCCTTGGGACAGACTATTCAGACTGAAAATCAAACAATACAACTGGAGAACCAAGACACAAAAGAGAGAATACTGATCTTAGAATCCATGGCCAGAAAACAAAATCTTAAATTTCGTGGCTTTCAGGAAAACCCTGAGGAGACTCCAGAATTATTAAAAACAATGAGCACATGGCTTGCAAATATTTTGAATTTAGAAGAATGAGAACAACCTATTCTGATAAAAGCTCATAGAATAGGATCTCAATATAATACTAACAGAAAATTCCCAAGGGACATCCTGATAACTTTTGCAGACGTGCGAATAAAAATGGAAATTTTAAAAATTGCAAGAGACCAAGGCCACTTGGTGTATCAAGACCAGCAGATCTCTGTATTTCCAGATCTTCCTAAGGAAGCTTTACAAATAAGACAAAAATTAAAGGCAACAACTCAGAAACTGAGAGAAGAAAAAATCAACTATAGATGGAGCACTCCAGGCAAAATAACGGTGAGACATCAAGGAAAAATCTATCATGCAACAGATGAAGACTGGTCTACACCTTCTGCAAGAGCTGGACTGTACTACTCCAATGGAAATACCTAAAAGATCATTTAAAAGAAGACTCCAGACAAACCTGTCTCCTTATAAAGCTAGCAAAGTCCCCATTAGAAGTTCTACAATCAAGATTGGACTGTGAGTGAACTTTTATGGAAAATAAAGAGAATTATGCTGAAGTATAATATAGGTAATAGAAAAATGAAAATGTAATCATTTAAATCTTTTTGCTTTGAAAAAAATAAACAAGAAAGTTATTGTTGAAAATTATAGCTAAGGGAAGGGGGGAAAGGGGAGGGAATGGGTAAAGGGGTTGCCTCAAGTTAATAATTTGGTTGCAACTTTAAAATAAATATTAAAACGGTCTGTTCTGAAGTAAGGCAGACCGGGGTGGGAGTGGGAGTTTAATTAATAAAAACTTGCAATTTTGTTTTTCAACTGTTAAGTTAAACTTAGATATAAGTTGTGCATAGGAAGAGACACATACAAATATATAGGATTTGATTAGAAATAAACCTGTTAAAGTAAGTTAATAGACATTAATCTCTGGCAAAATGGTTTATACAATTTTATCTTGGAACGTGAGAGGCATGAATAACAAAATCAAGAGAAAGAGAATTACAACACAAATAATGAAAACTAAGCCAGAAATAGTTCTCCTTCAGGAGACACACCTTAAGAATGAATCTGAAAAAATTCTGGCAACATCATGGTATACTCAACAATTTACATCCCCTGGGTCCTCAAAAGCTAGAGGCTCAGCAATTTTAGTAGCAAAAAATCTTTATTTTGTTACATGTGCCATTTTGAAAGATAAGGCTGGCAGATATATCTTTATAAAAGGAGAACTGAAGGGGAAAACCATTACTTTAGGATCTGTATACGCCCCAAATACAGAGCAGTCAGTTACAATTTGCAAAAGAAATGTTGGAACAGCTAAGGCTTTTTCAAGAAGGTGAAATTATAGTAGGGGGGGATTTTAATTATATCTTAAATACACATTTAGATAAATCATCAATCAGACAGAAAAAATCTAATAATTTAGACACAGAAACAGAACTCCAAAAGATCTTTAGACAACATGGTTTATTTGATATCTGGAGAATTATGCATCCTTTAGATCGTGACTATACATATTACTCGCCCAGATTTAATTCATACACAAGAATAGATTACATTTTAGTCTCACATACAATTATAACAAAAGTAAATCAAACAAACATAGATATGAAAATCTGGTCAGACCACGCCCCAATAACATGTAACATTAAGGACTCACAAAAAACTACATCACAAAAAAAATGGACTTTGAATAAATCAATTTTATTAAAACCTGACATCCAACAACAGATCATGACACACATAAAAAAAATTTTTGAGCATAATAAAGCTGAAGACACTTCTCATCAAAACAATTGGGATACATTAAAATCGGTAATGAGAGGACATTTAATATCTATAACCTCCTTTTTAAAAAAGGAAAAAGAAGATTCTATCAGGACATTGCAATCTAAGATAACTAAATTAGAACTAAGACATAAAGAAACACGAAATAAAAGAATATATCAACAACTCTTGGCTGAAAGAAAAGTTCTAGAAACATTGACCACACAAAAAATACAAAAAGACCTGCTATACCTAAGACAACAGCATTGGAAAAAAACACCAAAAACACTAAAAATTCTCTCTTGGAGAGTTAAAGAAAAACAATCTTCAAGGTACATTCAATCATTAAAAGATAGTAAAGGTAAAACACAAACGGACATTACCTATATCTCACAAATATTAGAAACCTATTTTGCAAATCTGTACAAAGAAAATTGTATAGATAATAATAAAATCACTGAATATCTAACAAATGAAGATATCATTAAAAAAGTTTCAACTCAACGTAAAAACTTACTAGAAAAAAACATTACTAAACAAGAAATACTAGAAGCTGTTGGCCAAACAAAAAACAACTCCACTGCAGGCCCTGATGGATTTCCTTTTGAATTTTATAAATTGTTCAAATCTAATCTGATTGATCCTTTTACTGCGTTATGTAATGACATTATGGAAAGAGGGATTATTCCAAATACTTGGCAATACTCCGAAATTATTTTGATTCCAAAACCTGAAAAAGACAAAACTTTACCTTCCTCGTATCATCCAATTACATTACTAAATACTGACTCAAAAATATTCACAAAAATTATAGCTAATAGACTGAAACAAATTCTGCCAGAATATATTGAAAACAATCAAACAGGGTTCCTACCAAATAGAAACATCATAGAAAATTTAAGAAAAACTATTGACTTGATTCAACATTGTGAAAATTTCAAAAAAAAAGCTCTCCTTTTATCTCTAGACGTGAAGAAAGCTTTTGACAGCATAAATATAACTTACCTTAAAAAACTCATAGAAATAATGGGTTTTGGAGAAAAATTTCAAAAAATAATTCACGCTCTTTATGCAAACCCGTCAGCTACTTTAAAGTTCAATAATCATAACTCCAATAAAATAAATCTACAACGAGGAACAAGACAGGGATGTCCCTTATCCCCTTTATTATTTATTATGGCTATGGAACCCTTTGCAGAGATAATAAGGAAAAACAAAAAGATAGAGGGAATAAAAATTAATAAATCAGAATATAAACTATCTCTTTACGCAGACGATGTAATTTTATATATTTCAAACCCTCAGGAATCTTTAAAAGAATTACAAGTAGATATAGAAAATTTTGGACAAGCCTCAGGACTTAAATTTAGCAAAGAAAAATCAATACTTCACCCTATAAATCTAGACCAACATGTCTTGATAGAAATAGTACAAAAATATAAGTATCAAATACTAGACAAACCTTGGAGATACTTAGGCATTTTTATTCCACCTAACTTCGAACAATTATTTGATAGTAACTTTAAAAAATTGCAACAAGAAATCAAAACTTTGTTAAAAACTTGGAGTAAAAAGTTGCTAAGTTGGATGGACAGATTACACTTAATAAAAAATTTCATAATACCAAAATTTTTATTTCTCTTTAGAGCTCTCCCACTATATATACCTAAAAAAATTATTAAAGGATGGCAGAGTAAATTGAATAAATTTTTTTGGAATAATAAAAAGCCAAGAACAAATTATAAGACACTTTTTAGATCCTCTGCTCGAGGAGGACTTGATTTTCCTAATCTATACACATATTATGAAGCAACAAACTTGGCAGCTCTGATAAAAGCTGCAACAGCCCAAAATCCACCAACCTGGGTTCAAATTGAAATAAGTCCATTATCTAATATCTCACTATATGATTTATTATGGAACCTAGAACTAATCACACGACAAAAAGATACTTTTAGTAAGACATTAATTAACTCTTTAAATATCTGGTATAAAAGACAAAAGTTATTAGCACCAGATATTTCATCCCAAGCATCTTTTATTAACCAATCTTGGTTTGGTCCAGGACAAGATCCTATAGCTTTCAATACATGGTTAAAAGCAGGCATTACAAGAATATCTCATCTTTTGGAAAAAGGGTCAATAATTGATAAAGAAAAGATAGAACAGACACTACATCATAAAATTCACTGGTACAAATATTTGCAAATTAAAAATTTAATAGAATCCCCACGATTGAAACTGACAAGAACCAGACAAATGACCCCCTTTGAATTAATGCTAAATGAAGCAAAAGAACAAAATCCAGGTTTGATAACAAAAATATACCAATTTTTAAACCAATTAGATGAAGAAGAGAAAACTTTATATCAAAAGCAATGGGAAGAAGACCTGAAAATAGTCTTAACAGAAGATGAATGGTGTTCAATTTGGAACACTCCAAGCCAAACTTCAAAAATATTTTCTGTCAAATTTCAAGCTTTTAAAATTTTAGTACGTTGGCATATTCCTCCAACAATCTCTCACAGAATAAATAATATGTACTCTCCTAATTGTAGAAAATGTGGGCAAATTGCAAATTATATGCATAATTGGTGGCTTTGTCCCAACATTATAGAATTTTGGACCCAAATTTTACTAAATATAAAAAATATTACATCTGTCACTTTACCATTAAAACCAGATGTAATTTTATTAGAAAATTGGGGAACGTTACATATAGCACCAAATGAAAAAGAAGGAATTACAATATTACTAGCGATAGCTAAGTCATTAATTGCTTTAAAATGGATAGACAAGAAATCACTGACTATACAACAATGGTTAATGAAAATATGGGAATATTTTATTTTGTATAAAATGTCTTTCACATTATGTAATACTTCACCATTACAATATCAAAACAAAGTAGTAAAAACTTGGTATCCAATAATAAGTTACTTAGTAGAAAAAGATATTCTTCCACAATCTACTATGTACAAAAACCTGATTTATTTTTAATTGTCTCTTTCCTATGTTTATTTAAACTGTATATAGAAAAAAAAATTTCTTTTCCTGTTGTATCTTGTTTTAATTGTTGAAATATTTGTTTGTTGATAATGTTAAAATATTAAAAATTGTTAATAAAAAAAAAAAAGGACACGGTGGTTATATGCCATCACAGGGCCCTGCAAGCAACAGGGGTCTGGAAGGGAGACTGGGAGTTGGAAATGGTTGTCCAGACAGTGGCCTCTGTCCAGCGGAAAGGTATTCCAGGTCGAAAGCAGTATGGCTTAATGTTAGTTGCGACAAACTTCCCTCATAGATTTTGATAGGAGTTATGAGTCACTAGTTTTCGTTGGATCGGGCCAAGAGAACAGCATTAATACCATCACAGAGAGACAAGAGTGAGGTCCACTCAGACTTGCAGGGAAAGGAAATCCCTGCCATTCCCCCCCCCCCAGGTCCTGCTCCATTCTCCCATGCTGTTTCCCCGGCTTCCTTCCCTCGCTGACTTTCCTTCCCCTGCCCATCCCTGGCTCCCCCACCCCCCTGGTTGACTCCACTTTCCCACCCCCTCCCTCCCTCTCCCCCTCTCCCCCTCTCCACTTTTCTTCCTTCAGTCTTCTCCTCTGGGCGCCATTTTGGCTTTCTGTGGCAACCCAAAATGATTTTTCTTTCCATGTTGGGTTCTCCCCTCACCCCTTTTTAGTTTTGTTTTTGCCAAATTGAGTAGATTTGTTTTTGTGCGCAACTCCTGAGTTTGTAGCTGGGGCTAGATTGATGATGATAATGATTATGATTACAGTTGTGATTGTTATTATTATTTGATTTTAATTTACATGGGGGAAAACCCATAAATATGCATGCAGATGACGGAGAAGGGGCCATATTAACCTCAGAAGATGCTTTTCAGTCTCTCTTTCTTCTCCTTCTTACAGCCAAGTGCCGCTATGCTTTGGGCATGCAAGACCGCACCATCCCAGATGATGCCCTCTCGGCTTCCAGTGCATGGTCTGACTCGACTGCTGCAAAACACAGCAGGTGAGGATGACCTTTGAACTGCACCTCAGTTGTGCGCCTGTGTCTTTCTCTATCCAATGTTAAAAATATATATATTTTTAATGGCATATTGATGTAGTGCCCTTGAAGGAACAAGTCCATAGTCTGGGGGGTGCTCTTGGACCCAGACTCGCTGCTGGATAAGAAGGTGGCAGGTGTGGCCCGGAATGCCTTTTACAAGGTTAGCCAGCTGTTGCCTTTCCTGGACTGAAAAGATCTGGCCCCTGCGGTGCATGCCCTGATTACATCCAGATTACTCTGTGTGAGGCTGTCTCTGAGCAGTGCGCAGGAACTTCAAGTGGTGCAAAATGCTGCAGGCCAGGATGTTGACTGGAGTGGGACCTAGGGACCATACCACTCCAGTCTTGGCCTGTTTACAGGGACTCCCTATCTGGGCACAATTCAAGGTGCTGGTGTTGACCTTTAAAGCCCTGTATGATTTGGGGAACCAGCATACCTGAAGGACCACCTATGAACCTGTCCGACCACTGCAGTCATTTTCTGAAGCTTTGCTTCATGTATCCCTGTCTTCTGAGATTTGGTGGGTGGCAACTTTGGAGAGGGCTGTCTTGGTCATGGTACCAAATCTCTGGAACTCGCTCCTCAGGGAGATTCGTGTCCCCTTCTGTTGTCATCTCCTGTCAGCGGCTGATGACTTTTTCCTTTTCATTTGGCATTACTTCAATAAGGCCTTCTTCCTGCCCAATGATTTAACTGTTTTTATGCTTTTGTATGTATATTTTAGCTCTGGTTGTAACTGTTCTAATGATTTTTTTTTTGGTTGTAATGGTTTTTAAGCTGTTGTTTTGATATATGTGTTTTTAATTTGTTAGCCGCCTTGATGGACCTTATGAGGCCAGAAAGGTGGGGTATAAATGTTGTAAATAAATAAAATAAATATGTCACCATTCAGTTTAATTTGCATATACAGCTTGCATATTTTTGCATACTTTATTTTGAGCTCGTTATCTTCAAATCACACGCACACGGCTGCAGTAGTTTCTCCATTCATCGCCCACAGTCTTAAGAATATCACTGCAGTCTTCTTAAAAAAATGTAAACCCAGTGTGTGCCCAGTATTAATTTCTGCAGCTGCACAGTATGTGTGCAAATGCTCAGTCCTTCTCCTTGCATGCAGTTTTAACTTCTCGTGCCTGCATTTGTAGATAGTAACCACTCCATCTGTGCATATGAGTTTTAGCATCTGGCTGCTAAAGTGTCCATAATGAACCAGCCGTGAATCATTTTCATATGCAGGGCATAAAGAAGCGCTCTTGCTTCAGTCAGGTTTGGAACACAAAGGCTTCAGCCAGCATTGAACAGCATGCTCATTTGCATTACAAATACCTTGCCGTAGCTTTTTTCATGGTGAGTGATCAGATGATAAATAGTACAAGAGAAGCTTGAAGATGATTTTTTCCCCCTCATGAAAGAAACTACTTCCACAGTAGGCCAGTTATGGACATTAATGAAAAACGGTCCGGTAGCACTTCCCTCTTCTTGTTGTTACAGGCTAGGGCTGAGTGAGGGGGATGGGGCGTGGTGCCCAGCAGGTCCCGTCTATCCTAATGACGCTGAGTACCTGGAGATCGACCTGCGTCAGCTACACTTCTTGACCTTGGTGGGGACGCAGGGCCGTCACGCAAGTGGCCACGGCAAGGAGTTTGCTCGCACGTACCGGCTCCATTACAGCCGTGACGGGCACCGCTGGATGCCCTGGCATGACCGGTGGGGCAATGAGGTGAGCAAAGGGCAATGCTGAATAACCACAGTGGGAAAGAGCTCAGTGGAATTTGTGGTGGGGTAGAGTTGTCAGAATTTTCAGCATTTGAGGAATTTAAGTTCTTTCTATTTTTTGTGATTTTAATGTGCGGGTTTTTAATGTATTTTATGTATTTTTATGCTTTTTGTTCTGTTCATGTTGTAAGCCACCTTGAGTGCCACAAGGTAGATAGGTGGATAATAAATGTTTTAAATATATAAATAAAATCTGCAGGAATGTAGTTCACAGGATGTGATGCCAGACCCAGCTGCGATGTCACTGGTATTTAAAACTGATACTTTCCTGGGTATTTACGGAAATCTTTATTTTCAATTTAATTTTAATTAATTTTAATTTTTAACACATTTTTTATTTTATATTTAATGAGCCCCTGGTGGGGTTCTCTGAGTGGGCATGTGAAATCGTGGGATTTAACCGTTTCCCCTTGTGGTGTTTTCCTGATATAGAATCTGCCCTCCTCCCCCAGGCTGCTGCTTTTCCAGTCCCTGGAGAAATATAGGCACTTTTGATCAAACTGGGAGTCTCCCATGGTGACTTCTAAGTAAAAATTTAAAAATATCAGGAGATCCAAACACAGACTTCCATGTGAGAAATTCTTTGGCCCTGTGACTAGGGTTGCCAGCTCCGGGTTGGGAAATACGTGGAGATTTGGAGGGTGGAGCCTGAGGAAGGCGGATTTGGGGGAGGGGAGGTGTTTCAGTGTCGTATAATGCCATACATTCCACCTTCCAAAGCAGCCATTTTTGTCTGGATGAACTAATCTCTGTCATCTGGAGACCAGTTGTAATTCTGGGAGACCCCCAGCCACCACCTGGAGGTTGGCAACCATACCTGTCACTTAATAAGCAGGGTTTTTCATAGGGAGCCAGGTTGATCATTCGTACCATTCCCAAATGCAAGCCTGAAAAAGCGCAGATCACTGCTCTGGCATAACTTTGATCAGTATCAAAAATGTTGGGTTCTTAGGAAATGCCAGAGAAGTAATTTCCTCTAACCACTCTCTCCCCTCAGGTGATTTCTGGTAATGAAAATACAGAGGATGTGGTCCTGAAAGATCTGGGCCCACCAGTCATCGCTCGTTATGTCCGCTTCTACCCCCGTGCCGACCGTGTCATGAGCGTCTGCCTGCGTGTGGAGCTGTACGGCTGTGTCTGGAAAGGTCAGGAAGTCAGCTCTTACACCCTTCAGGCCACTGCCATTCATCTCTTTCCTCTCTCTTTGTTACTCTCCCGTTTGCAGGTGTAGCTCATCACTTGTGTATAAATAAATAACTGTCCCCATGTGAGGCTGTTTTTCAGCACCCCTTACTGTGTTCCATGACTTGTAACTTTAAGGTTGACTCATATGTGTGCATTCATCTAATTACCACTGGATGACTTGCAGATAGATTGGGTGAACTGATGCTGCTGAGATTCAGAGGATGCATGCAAGTTACCTGTTGAAGATGTTGTGACTGAGTGATAAGCATACATATAAGAATCGGTCCTTAATCAGGGAGTGCTGTGACAGTTCCAGATCGTATTGTACAGGTTTGTGGTACAGCTTAAGCATCGCGTTTGAATTATAAAATCATCAAGTTCGAAGGGACCTCCAGGGTCATCTAGTCTAACGCCCTGCAAAATGCAGGAAATTCACAAATAAATCCCCCCACACCCCCTGTGACCCTTCCTCCATGTCCAGAAGATGGCAAAACAATCTAAATCCACCAGGATCCCTGGCCAAACTGGCCTTGAGAAAATTGCTTCCTGACCCCAAAGTGGCAATCAGCATTTCCCTGGGCTTATAAGAAAGGGCCACAAGAACTAAGCACTGAGACATTTTCCAGTTGCAGCATGGCACGGCGGGCGCAGCGGAGAGTTGCTGTCTTGCCGCCCCAGCTTTTCTTGCTTTGGATAAGGGTCTCAGGTCCTTTGAGACCCTCCCCACTTCTCTGGTGGAGAGCCGGGTGCATGGGAGTTCGCTTGGTACCCCTAGACCAGTGGCAGCAGCGGGGGTAACCAGCGTTCCCGAAGCTCTGAGTGGATTAGAGGCTCCTCCCAGAGTCACATCTATCGCTACCGGACAAAGAGGGTGGGATGAGTGGGATGCATAATAGAAGATTTTCTCTACTGAGGCTGTAAACTAATGAATCTTTAAGCAATAGTAAGCAACAATAAAGAATCTTGAGATTTTTTGTTTAAACCCTCCTTATGAGCGACAAGCTATCTATAAGGACGAGGAAAGGAGGCGGAGCAATATCCCCCCCCACTTGATGCAAACGGCGAGTAAAAGATGTGGATACAAAATTCTTTATAGAGTTATAAGCAAGGTAAAAAAGGGACATAAATACTGCTATCTGTACATTCTACCTCTGGAACTATAAATTGAAGAAGCTTTTGATTTTTACTAATAAGAGAAGGAAAAAAAGAGACATTTAAAACAGAGCTTCCTTATATGGAAATACAACTTCCTGCTACATTCCCAGAAGACTTTTGATAACAATAACCACCTGACTTTGTTGAAAGACTCTTGGCTGTTAAAAGGTCTTGTATAGCAACCTAAATATTTTGTATAGTAACTTCCTAGTAATGGGGTTTGGCTCCTAGAAGTTCAGCAGAGAAAATACTCTCACTTTTGCAGGTATGAGGACTACAGATATATTGTTTATAAAATGGATTCTGAATGGGAAAAGGAGCTAAAGCTGGTGAAAATAGTCAACTATGATGAGGAAAAATAGACTCAGTTTTCATGGGATGACCTCAAATACATGATTGCTAATACAATTAACTTAGCAATTAAAGAAACTTGTGCTGAATTATTGGATGGAAGCTCAACTATGTTAAGGAAACCTATAAGGAACACTGACAATTTGCAAGATGTTTTGTCTAGACAGAGGAAAACGGTTTATAAAAAGACATTTACAACAAAAAAAAGATGTGAAATTCTTTAAGGAAGCAAGTCCTCCAAAATCTAAGAGACTGTTATTTACAGAAATAGCTAAATCTGTAGAAACTAGAGTTATCTCAGAAAGAAAAAAGGGGGGGATGCAAGAAGGTGCTACTTCAAAGCATACATGGCCAATGTCAAAGCAAACTAATGAAGTATACAAATGGAAAAGACACAGAAACAAGAACTTAACAAAGACAACTACAGCTTCATCTCAGAAGAAAGAAAATAGGCAGCCAAAAATTAAATTAAACTTCACATTGCCAACTTTTAACCAAACCTATGTGGTTTACAAGGGAAAAAGACACAAAGAAGAAATCCTTTTGAAGAGAAGATACCTGACTAAAAGGAAAAAAATAAAGAATTATGTACAAAACTTTAAAAAGAAATCTTAACTTCTCTCTTTATAACTGAACTGTAACTAAAGATGGCTGGATTGAATTGTAACTAAACAGGATGGCTTAGCTTATATTAAAGTGTAATTAAATAGATGGATTATTCGATTGCTAACAAATGAAAAAGAGAAAGATGTTAGAGCAAGGAAGTGGAGTAAAATTTGGAAAGATAGAGCACTGGGTGAATTTAAGCCTTAAAGAAGGACCTTTAATTGTTGACCTGTATTAATAATATATTAGCATTCTAGAATTTATATATATAAAAAGAAAATATAGATAGTTATATGTCTTGTATGGAAATGTTATTTTGTTTAGATAAAAGGGAATTAAATAAAAAGGCTTGCAATCTTAAGAAATTAAACTTAATGAGAGGATAGGATAGGATATGGAATAAAACAGTAAATAAGAGAGACTAATAGGTGATTCCAAACCACAAAGATTAATTCTTTAGCTTTCAAAGTATCAAGATAAATTAGTATGCTAGAATGGAAAATAGATACGCATGTATTGTAGGAAATGGTGATGTTCTAAGAAGAAATAAAAAGGAAATGTTATTATTAAAGGTTAACTAAGTGAGAAAATATGGAAATTTCATAGTAAGAATTTATTAAAGAAAAATATTGATAGAATGTTTAGATAACTGTTGAATGAATTTACCAATGTATTGCTGACACTTATGGTTGCAAATAAGAATAGTTTATTAGCTAAATTTTCTGTTATAAGCTACATAGGAGAAATATGAATTGAATGTAACATAAGTCATTACTCTCCCTTTCTTTGTTTTTTCATGTTTGTTTGGAAAATCAATAAAATATATATATTGGGGGGAAAAAAAGAACTAAGCACTGAGGCAACCCTTCCTGTTCTCCCTCTCACGATCGGCCTGAGTTCACAGAATCAGCATTGCTGTCAGATGGCCATTTAGCCTCTGCTTAAAAACCCCTAAGCACTTCATTTTTTCTGTTCCAGGCTTCTGGTGGCTATAATAAGTGTGTAAATTCACATATCACACTAAACCACAGTTTTGCGCAAATGCTTGAAATAATGTTTTCCTGAGTCTGGCTTGCCAGTTTATCACAAAATGTTAGATGAGGAAGTGGTGTGAGGGCATGTCAGCAACCTTAGTGAAACTGAGCAGGTCTCAGTCTGGTTAACTCCACGAATGGGAGACCTCCTAGGAACCTACGCACTCTGTCTTGAGTTCTGGGTACAAGCTTTCACGTGCATGCACACTTCATCAGATATTTATACCCAAAATAAAACTTCCTTGGTCTTAAAGGTGCCACTGGACTCAAACTTTATTCTATTGCTTCAGACCAACATGGCTACTCTCCTGAATCTGTCTTGAGTTCTGCAGTTGAACAAAGTCAAGATATAAATATAACAGATAAACACAGGGCTTTTTTTTGTGTGGGGGGGAGGTGCTGGATCTCTCAAAAGGGAAATGAAGTTTTCAATCTGTATACTGAAAACGCATGAACTTTTAAACATTTTTTAAAGAATTTTGCTGAAGAGGTTCCACGACTCTGTTCCAGCACAATCCCGCAGAAAAAAATTCCTGGAAACAGCTTATCTTTTCAGCTTCCTTAACCATAATTTGCCATGGTGTTTGAACTGAGTCATTTGGCAAGTTCATAGCTGAGGCAAGATTCGAACTTGGGATTCTGTGCTCTTAGTAACTACACTACAGCTACCATGTACTTAATATTTCATTTCCTTTGTGCTTGCTTTGCATACTCCCAGATCGTTAGCATTTATTGTGCTTTGTGAGGCCTTCCAGATGAAGACCACCAGTTTGAGTACGTTAAGTCCTCTGTCTCTTCCCACAGATGGTCTTCAATCTTATACAGCCCCTCTGGGCCAGATTATGCCGCTTGTCCCAGAACCCGCCTACCTGAACGACTCCACTTATGATGGCCACAGCGTCAGCAAGTGAGTGAGTGAACCATCCCCACCTGTTTTTGCATTCTGGGGCTTGGATGGCCCTAAATTGTGATAGACAGTGCCTGAATTTTTAGCTTCGTTCCATTGACTGTGGACGATAGTTATCACACAGTAACCTGCTTCTGTAAAGTTTTCATCGTTCTGGCCAAATGGAAGAAAACTCCTGCGTGGTCAGATTATTGTCATGTGAATTGTACTACAGTCCGGTTGTGTGAATCCTCCTTGAAGATGGGCTGTCAGGCAGGTCCAAACTAGATGTTGTGTCTGTTCTCTTGACTCTGGTCTGATATTTGCACAGTCAAATGTGTCATCAGAGAGCCAGAGTCCCCAAGGTTGTGTGAGTCCACCCAAAGAGAGTGGCAAGGCAGTCTTCTGGTGTGTACTGGACAGAGTGCTGGATATGGAGTCTTGTGTTCTGGACAGATGGCTGAGTGTGACGTCTTCTTGAGTTCAAACCCCCCAAACCTATTGGATCATCTTGGGCATGTCACCGTCTCTCAGCCTCAGAGACCCCCTCTGTATGATCATAATCTGTGTTATACCTGTTGAAATGAATGAATGAGATGAGGACTAGAAAATTATTTGGGAGATAACAGCATTAACAGAAGAGAAACCCAAAGTTGGATGGCATATCGTGGCAGGTAACGAGAAGGTGGGGTGGTGGATAGTGGGATGGGGTGGTGAAGTACACACTCAGTGGTGAAGAGCAGAGCGCGGTGGATCCAGGCCCAGCCAGGCTGGCCCTCTTTTGGCGCACCTGCCACCACCAGCCGGGCCATTTAAGTCTCCCGTGAGGCAGCCCCTGCCTCACCTCCCCAGCTGCCATCGGCACCACCAACCTCCCCTCAGGCAGGTCCCAGGGACCCCCGTCTGCCCCCAGATCATGAAGTTTCTGCAACTTTTTGGACAATTGGTCATTGGCATGGTCCATGTGAAAGCCCTTCCGGGAACACCTGGGAATACTTTGCCAGTGACCCAGATCACCGAAGAAGCCTGTCGGGAAGCTGAAATTTACAGGGCTGCAGGAGTTTTCCCCAGCAACGACTTTCCTGTGAAGTGTCTTTTGACAGCAAGGGCTCTTTTGCCATATAGAAGGCGAGACCTGCAAGGCCACTGTCAGCCAGATGCAGCAACAGTCAGGCCTTGGTTTTATTCGAACCAAAGTCTTTGTTTTCTCTCACGTGGCCGATGAAGGGATTGTAAATGCCTGTGCTGGAGACTTATTAAGATACGGGAAGCAAATAGGAGCGGATCGAATTCAAGTTTTTGCTGACGTTAAGGAAAAACACAATGGGAGATTATACTTACAATCGAGTTGGCCTCCTTTGCTGAAGTTCTCCATATCTATACAGTCCATATCGAGAGGATCTTAATGGCCCAGCAGCTCCAGCTTTTGAGAATGTTGCACTTTAACTGATAGTGCTACCTGATCTAATCCATACTTTTTTAACTGTTTTAACTACTGAATTATGGTGTTTATATTGTGTATTGTTGTAATCCGCCCTGAGCCTGCTCACAGGGAGGGCGGAATTTAAAAAGAAAAAGAAAAAAAAGTACATGCTGTGAATACAGAAGACCCTAGATTTGGTCCCTGTTATCTCAGGTAGAGTCCGTGGAGGAAGACCTTTCTCTGAGACCCTAGAGAGCAACTAGTAATCCCTGAACTAGATGGACCAACGGTCTGACACAGTTCATATATAAAAGGAGACAGAGAGCTGGAGTCGAGAGAGGGTGTGAACTTGATCACCTCTGCTTCATTTGAGTTGTTCTATAAGAGGAAAATGAATGGCATTAATCCTCCTTGGCGTGCATATTTCCAGGTTAGAGCATCTTGGGGGGTTTTAACTAGAGAGAAAACACATAATTAAGAACATGAACAGATTTTAAGACTGATGATTATTATTAATAATAATAATAATAATAATAACAACAACAACAACAACAACAATAATAATAATATGGGAAAGTATCAGTTTTTCCTTAAATATTCGAGCCGAAACAAATAAGAAACCATATGGTAAAATGTGATCAGTACTGGGAAAAGTATAACTGTGTATGTTTGGGACTGTATGTGGAAAGTGGGACACTGTTGCTTCTTTTTTAAAAAAAAATTATACATCAGTAAAAAACAAAAGACAAGGCACAAACAGTTATGTGAACAATAAATCAGTCAACATAATATGTATGCCTACTAGCCTTGGTATATATAAAAATAGAAAAAGCTTGAAGTACAATGTCCAATAAAATCAAAGATATCAACGCTATTGAAATAAAGATAAGAATTACTGTGCCAAAAGGGCATTAAAACAGCATTATAAATGTATAGCAATTTGGGATAGAATCTTCTTGCAAGTTGTTTCTGATTAAATATGGCTATTAAAGAGAACTATTCAGGACATCCAGATAGCGTATTACTCGTCATTTGATGGATGAGCTAGTGTGATTAACAAGGCAGACCGGGGCTGGAGCGATGTGGCTTCAGATCCCTTGTCTGCCATGAAATGCTCTCTGTGTGCCCTGAGGCTCAGAGAAGTTCACTGGCCCAACCTGCCTCGCAGGGCTGTTTTTCTAGTGTTTGTGTGTGTTTTTGCGTGCTTGCCTGGAAGTCATGGTTGACTTCTGGCGACTCCTACTGGGGGCTCGGACATTTTCCAGAGAAGTGGCTTTATTAGCCTGCATCTGCATCCCGTCTCGGTTATTCCTTGGAGGTCTCCCATCCACGTACTTGCCAGAGTTGGCCCTGTTTAGCATCTGAGATCTGATGAGAAGGCCCAGAGGATGGTGGGGGGGGCGGAAGGGGCTTCTCTGGCCTACTGGGCCCATAGAAGGCCCAGAGGATGGTGTGTGGGGGGCGGAAGGGGCTTCTCTGGCCTGTTGGGTCCATAGAAGGCCCGGAGGATGGTGTGTGGGGGGGGGCGGAAGGGGCTTCTCTGGCCTACTGGGCCCATAGAAGGCCCGGAGGATGGTGTGTGTGGGGGGCGGAAGGGGCTTCTCTGGCCTACTGGGCCCATAGAAGGCCCGGAGGATGGTGTGGGGGGTGGAAGGGGCTTTTCTGGCCTACTGGGCCCATAGAAGCCCCGGAGGATGGTGTGGGGGGCGGAAGGGGCTTCTCTGGCCTACTGGGCCCATAGAAGCCCCAGAGGATGGTGTGGGGGGCGGAAGGGGCTTCTCTGGCCTACTGGGCCCAGAGGATGGTGTGGGGGGGCGGAAGGGGCTTCTCTGGCCCACTGGGCCCATAGAAGGCCCAGTGGAAGGTGTGTGGTGGGGAAGGGGCTTCTCTGGCCTACTGGGCCCATAGAAGGCCCAGAGGATTGGGGGGTACGGAAGGGGCTTCTCTCACCTGTCTCAGCCTTGCAGGCCTGTCCCTGCACTCTCTCTGCAGACGGTCCTCTCCTGGAGCAGACTGAGCCAAAGATACTGGCCGGGGCTGATGTGGGCGGGACCCCGCCAAGCAGCCAGTCAGCCCTGGCCAGCGTCTTCTGACTGCCAGTTCTTGTGCCGAATCAATTGTGGCAAGCATAGAATGTTGTGGAACCAAAATTCAAATATATGTAAGGACAGATGTGCTCTCTTGCAAAGAGAAACTAGGAGAAAAATGTAAAAGTGTAATGGAGTTACCAGACTTTCTTTCTTCCACTTGTTCCTTTTGTCATTCTGCCTGTGTTTTTAACTCCAGGTTGCAGTTTGGGGGCCTCGGTCAGTTGACTGACGGAGTGGTGGGCCTGGATGATTTTACCCAGACCAAGGAGTTGCGTGTCTGGCCAGGGTACGACTACGTGGGATGGAAGAACAGCTCTTTCCCCAGCGGTTTCATTGAGATGGAGTTTGAATTTGACCGCCTCAGAGCCTTCACGTACATGAAGGTACTGGGGGACAGTTCACCATCCTTCTAGAGATATCTGTAGGACATCAACGGGATGCCAAGAGGGATGGACAGGATGGTGGCTGGAGAGGATAGGAGGAAGTGATGTAGAGATGTTGTCCAGGGTTACCACACAGAGGAAAGCAATGTCAAGCCACCTCTGCCCATCTCTTGCCTTGAAAACTCCATGAGGGGTTGCCATAAGTCAGTTGCGACTTGACATCACACAATTATTATTACCACAATCATAATAAACACTACTGGGCAGGATGGACCAAGGGTCTGAAGCAGGGATAATGTTTTATTGTTAGTGGATTGATGAGGTGAATAATAAATAAATTTCTAGAGGTGGAAGGGCCCTTATAGATCATCTAGCCCTATCCCCTGCTCAGTGCAGGAAATCCAGAGCTGCGGGATTCCCAGCAGAGGGCTGTCCAGCCTCTGCTTGAAGACCTCCAGTGAGGAAGAGCCCACCCACCCCCTTTTAGGTAACTGGCTCCATTGCCAGACTACTTTTACCATTAGGAACCTTCTCCTGATGGTGGTGGAAAGTGCTGTCAAATCACAGCCCACTTATGGTGGCCCCTCTTGGGGCAAGAGGCAGACAGAGGTGGCTTGCCACTGCCTACCTCTGCACAGCAACTGTGGACTTCCTTGGTGGTCTCCCATCCAGGGCCTGACCAGGACTAACCCTGCTTAGCTCCTGAGGTCTGATGAGATCAGGCTAGCCTGGGCCATCTCCTTACACTCACCCCAAATGTACCCCCGTGTAACTGAAGCCTGTTAAATCTAGCCTTAACTTTCTGCAGGAGCAGAAATTGCCCTCTTCCATGAGGCAGTCATGGAGATCGAGAGCACAGTTGTGTCTGCCCTTAGTCTTCTCTTCCCAGGCTACACATACTCGTATTCAAAATATAGACAAGGATAGCAGAGACATGAGTTTGCTTGGAGGCTCTCTCTCATTTGTGTGTTTTTCCTTTTTTTCGCACCGTTCTTGCCCCTCACCTCCACAGGTTCACTGCAACAACATGCACACACACGGTGTCACTGTCTTCCGGCAAGTGGACTGTCTCTTCAAGCGCAGCCTGGCCACAGCCTGGGAGCCCACACCTGTCTCCCACCCACTGGCTGTGGACGTGAGGGACCCCAGCGCTCGCTCCCTCACAGTGCCCTTGGATGGACGGCTGGGCTTGTTCGTCCAGTGCCATTTTCACTTTGCGGGCGAGTGGATGCTCTTCAGCGAAATAGCCTTTCTCTCAGGTGAGCTGGGGGTCAGAGAGCCAGGACTGGAGAGTCATGTGTGGAAAGGCCACTTTCTTGCCCCCTCCCTCGTTCTGTGTTGAGGTCGTTACTTCCTTTGTTCTCATCCATCTGTTCATTTTCTTCCAGAAATTGTGGACGACCCCTCTCTTTCAGCCACAAGTCGCAGGCCTCCGGCTGTGGCCCCTCCTCGTTCCTCTGGCCGTGACACTCCCATCTCCCCAGCCTTGGTTTCCGTCCTGAATGAAAAAGCTGGTGTCAACTTAAACCTCACATTCCCAGGTGAGAAGCTGATGCGTCTGACAATAGGGCCTGACTTATTCTGGGGGAGACTGCCTGTTTTGAAATGTTGGAGCTGACTTCTTTTCTCTGTTACTTTCCCTTTAAGACCAGGAGAATCCCGGGGAACCGAAATCAGGCCTGCCATTCGCAAAGGACGATAACAGCAACACCTCCATTCTAATTGGCTGCCTGGTGGCTATCATCCTGCTCCTCTTGGTTGTCATATTTCTCATCCTCTGGAGGCAGTATTGGCAAAAGATCTTGGGGAAGGTAAGAAGGTTGCAGTGAGTGCTGTAGTTTGTTTTATTTTTGATTTATTTTATTTTATTTATTAATTTGGATTTACTAGGCCGCCCTTCCCTACAAGCAGGGCTCAGGGCGGCTGACAACAAGAGAGTATATAAAATTATTTTATATAATGGTCAGTATTCAGGCAGCCTTAGTGTTAGGCAGTGGGCAGCTTAAAATTTTGTATATATGTAAACTGATTGAGACAAATTTTTGAAAGCTGATATATCCCCCCCCCCCCGATTAAAATTTCCCTTGTAGAACATTTTACTTTTAGTATGTACAGTTAATTTCAGGAGGGTAGCTGTGTTAATCTGCAGTACCTGATTAAGGGAGCTTTGACTCTCAAAAGCTTTTATCCTGGAAATCTTCTTAGTCTTTGAGGTGCTCCTGGATTCGAATCTTGCTCTTCGGGGCACTAAGTCACCCGTCTATAGGGGAGCTCAGCTTTAATGTTTTCCAGTGAACTGCTGATCTGGGAATGCCTCCTAATATGAAAGGCAAGGCCAGAGCAGGAACTCAGGCAGATGTGTGGCGGCCGCCTCTTCTGAGGTTGAGTGATTCTGCTGTGTCTGCCCACGAGGAGTGACTGAACAGTCCAGTTATAAAATATTAAGACTGATGTGTGGATGCATGATAACAGCTCATACTTCATTAGGTATACTTAGACTTGAGATGGCTACCCGGCTCGCAGGCTGGTTTATATTCCTGTGTTTCCCACTCCCCCACACACACACACACACACACACACACACACACACACACACACACACACACACACACATGATAGGTTATTTACAGTGCATCCTATTCCCCATTGGTTACTCCTAGGATCCCAGCCGTCTGATAGGTGCGGGCTGGGATCTGTTCAGGCTATTGTCTTTGGAGGTGAAACTCGCATCCCTTTCCCAACCACGTGGTTCCTTGACCACGTGTGTGGTCTCTGCTTGGTATACAACACCAGTCATGCTCAGTGGAAAGGGGAAGCTAAATGACTTGCTTTTAGTAAAGGTTGATGGGAAGGAGGTGAGGTCATACAGAGATACCACAGGCAACCTCCTCCATAAGGAGCTTTCAATTACTTGCTTAATTTATTGCTCACACTAGGACCTCTCCAACCCAGTGGGGGGGGAATTAGAATCACAGAATCATAGAGTTGGAAGGGACCTCCAGGGTCATTTAGTCCAAACCCTTGCACAATGCAGGACATTCACAAATATCTCCCCCTCCACACCCCCAGTGACTGCTGTTCCATGCCCAGAAGATGGCAAAAAAGCCTCCAGGATCTCCAGCCAAACTGGCCTGGAGAAAAATATTGCTTCCTGACCCCAAAGTGGCAATCAGCATTTCCCTGGGCGTATAAGATAGGGCCATAAGAACTAAGCACTGAGGCAACCCTTCCTGCCCTCCCTTTTCATGGTCTGCCTGAGTACTTATCTGAATTAAGGTAAGAAGTTGAGCAGAGTTGATGTCTAGGAGCACCTTAAAGACAACAGTATTTCTAGGGTATAAGCTTCTGAGAGTCAGAGTGCCTTCCATCAGATACCTGATGAAGCAAACTCATGACTCTTGAAAGCTTATACCCTGGAAATTTTTATAGTCGTGAAAGTGCTACTGGACTTGAAGACTGCTCATCTAATGCAGGCCAACATGGCTACCCACCTGAAACTAGCGACACTGTTTTCTCTCCTCTGGGAAAGGTAGCAATGCTAGAGCGGGCATCTGAAGCCTCTACAAAAGATGGTAGGGAAAAGAAAGGGAGAAAGATGGTTGTGGTGGGTAGAAGCTAAATTCCTCTGAAAGGGGAAGAAGAATGAGGTCTAGTGGATTAAAGCAAGGGGAAGCTAAAGTTCTAAAGCTAAAGAAGGTAAGTTTTCCCAGAGAAGGAGGTGCATGGCAGGGAGTGAAATGTCCAGTGCTTCTCGGATTTGGCAGCTGTATTTGTGGTCTGTGAAGCCCTGATTTGCCCATATAGCAGATTACAGTGTGTATGCAGTGTGTGGAGGCTGGGAACAAAGAGGGTTTCTGGGGGAGTGAAGGGTGTTTTAAGTTCAAGGCTGTGGGTTTCAAACTTCCTGTCCACAGAGATCCTTTTCCAGACCCATTTTCCTGTCCAAAATTTGAGTACAAGGGTACCTCTAGGCCCGCACAGGGTTCTGACCAGGCCTCTTGTATCGTGCTGGCACTCTGCATGATCAGAACACAGCTGTGGAATGTGCCTGATTCCCCTCTTGCTTCTGCATGTGGTGGGAGAAGATGGTGGAAAAGCTTTGTCTTCTGGGCAGTTTGTCTGTGGTTACTGAGCTCTTCACAAAGAAGGACTTGGCTCAGTGGTAGAACATCTGCTTGACATGCAGAAGGTCCCAGGTTCAGTCCCCAGTGTCTCCAGTTAAAAGGACTAGGTAGTGGGTGATGTGAAAGACCTCTGCCTGAGAACTTGGAGTGCCACTGCCAGTCTGAGTAGAAAGTACTGACCTTGATGGGCCAATGGTCTGATTCAGTCTATGTCTGTGGCTGATAAACCGTAATTTGGAGACCACCAAAAGTAACCACCAGTTTGAAGACCATCCAAAGTAACTGAGCAATTTTGACTTCCCAGATGATTGGAGGCAGGGGGAAGATGAGTCTGTGGGACCAAACTAGAAGTGTTGGGCCTGAGGACAGATGATTTCTCATGGGTAGGTGGGCTGCAAGCAAACTGGCTAAAGAGGCATTAGATTGACCCTCTAGGATCACCTGGTTTTGCGAGGATGATGGGCTGTCATGTGAGTCTGCTACCATTCACCTTTCCGGACAACACCCCCCAACAGCTCAAGGATCAGTGAGCCCAACTCCTAACTTGGCTCTTACAGGAAAAAGAATTTAAAGTTTCTGGGTTTCTTGGGCAAGGAATAGGGTTTGGTAGATTAAGACTTGAAGGTCTGGGCTGGAACGCCTGCTATATCATTCTTTGTCACCTGAGTCAGTGTTGTCTCCCCACACTGTAGGCTCAACGCCGAATCTCGGATGACGACCTCACTGTTCGGCTCTCTGCGCCCAGCGATACCATTGTCATCAACAACACAATGGGTTCTCACCGACAGTCCAACCGCTACGAGCGCATCCACTCGGGGGAGACAGAATACCAGGAGCCCAATAGGGCTCGCATGAAACTGCCAGAGCTGCCCCACAGTACTGAGAACTCCGGTGAGGGGCAGATCATGGGATGGCGGGAAGAGACAGAACAGAATCCAGGAGGGGAGGGGGAAGGCTCTTAAAAGATGGGAAGGGAGAGGGTTGGACCACTGGAGAAATTTGTGTCAAGATGGTAATGATGGCCAGTTTTGGCATTCATGAATCCACATGTTAGACTTTGGGCTTGAACAAACTAGTATTTTTGTGGGTGGCTAGTAAAGGTAAAGATTCCCTTGCTCGAAAGCCAGTCGAATCCGACTCTAGGGTTGCGGTGCTCATCTCCGTTTCAAAGCCGAAGAGCCAGCGCTGTCTGAAGACATTTCCGTGGTCATGTGGCCGGCATGACTAAACACCAAGGCGCACGGAACGCTGTTACCTTCCCACCGAAGTGGTACCTATTTATCTACTTGCAATTTCTTGCTTTCAAACTGCTAGGTTGGCAGGAGCTGGAACTAGAGACGGGAGCTCACCCCGTCATGCAGCACTCACGGGTCTTGAACTGCTGAACTACTGACCTTCCACAGCCTGCAGTTCAGCGTCTTAACCACTTGAGCCACCGCAGCTGGGTGGCTAGAGAGCACTAAAGTCTACCAATCAGGGCTGTACAGGTATGATGCTTGGATGCTGTAAGGTCACCGACCAGGGGAGTTTGACAAGCAAATGTGGCTTATTGAAGATCATCTTTAAGAGTAAGAGTTGAGGCCGTACCTCAGTGGTGGAGCCACTGCTTTGTATGCAGAAGGTCCCAAGTTTAATCCTCTGCATCTCCAGTTGAAAGGATCAGGTGATGTGAAAGATCTTCCTCTTGTAGAGCCACTGTCCATCAGAGGACACAAGACTGACCTTGATAGACCAAAGGTAGACCAAGACTCGGTAGAAAGCGCCCTCATGTGTAAATAGATTGGCAGTGGCCCTGTACCCTTCCAAAATGCGCAAATACCAATAGATTGCCATATGAAATACTTAGGAAGAATCGTTCCTCCTTTTCCTCACAAAGGAAATGTGAGGAAAATGTTACACTACATCTTGATCAAATTTGAGTTGCTCTAGTGGCCAAACCCTAGAACTGTCTGTCCCCTACCCGAGCTCAAGGTTCCAGGTTTTCCCTCCAAGATGGCAGAGGGTGTGTTCTGCCATCGAGGTTTTGCTGTGTACAGATTTAAAGATGGTGGTACATAAGGAAATTATGTAGTTTTACAAAACGTTTACTAATTGGTTAACAACATTTTATTCATTTAGTTATTTTACAAAATGTTTATTCTTTCTGCCCTCATGAGGGCCACCAAGGTGTCTAACAAATGAAAGCATACATAATAAAATCACATCTTAGACGCCATGAAAAATCGTGAGAACAGTTACAACTGAAAGAGTGTAACTGGCTCAAGGTCATCTAGTGGGCTTTTAGGGCTTAGTGTGGATTTGAACCTGAGTCTCCTCAGTCTGTCACCTAACCACAACACTGCACTGGCTTTTATGCCTGAAGGAATTTAAAATCTCTAAAAATCTCTCCCCAACTGCTTCATATTCTTATAATAAAGAGATTCAGTGCCCTATAGGGTTTTTCCCCCCAAGCCTTTATGTTTTGTTTAAAATTTGAAGGTTTTTTCTTCATGGGCACTGAGGATATTTAGACCCCCGTTAAAGTGAATAGGAGACAAATGAAACTCATTCAATGGTCAGAATGTCAATTTCCCTAACTTCGTGAAAACTCTCAGTGGCTACTTTATGTTGTTGAAGCGGTTAAGGAAATATTAACTTTTCAATATTTTTAAAAATTCATTCCCTCAGAAGGTTTAAAGATAGAGTGAACAGTGCAGGAGTCTGTGAGGCATTAGCTTTTGGGAGTCATTACAAGCACCACCTGTCGTCCCTGTATAGCTGTATCATTGTATTACAAACAATCCTGTCCTTATTAATATTTGAATTTTGGTTCCACCACATTCTATGTTTGCCATAATTGATTCGGCACAAGAACTGGCAGTCAGAGGACACTGGCCAGGGCTGACTGGCTGCTTGGCGAAGTCCCGCCCACATCAGCCCCAGTCAGTGTGTTCGGCTCAGTCTGCTCCAGTCCTCCGACAGGAGAGGACCGTCTGGAGTGTGAGCGCAGGGACAGGCCCTCAAGGCTGAGGCAAGTGAGAGAAGCCCTTTTCCGCCCCCCCACACCCTCCCCTGGGCCTTCTATGAGAGGACTAGACCCAGAGAAGGCCTTTTCCGTCCCCCACACCCCATCCCCTGGGCCAGCTCTGGCACAGCTGTTCTCTCAAAGACAGTTTCTGTCAGAAGTTCTCTCAGCCCCACCTGCCTCACAGGTTGTCTGTTGTGGGGAGGGGAAGGAAAAGGAGTTTGTAAGCCGCTCTGAGACGCCTTTGGGCAGTGAAGGGCAGGGTATAAATCCAATCTCTTCTTCTCTTCTTCTTCTTCTATGGGGGCAGTAGGCCCAGAAAAGCCCTTTTCCGCCCCCCACACCATCCCCTGGGCCTTCTGTGGGGGCAGTAGGCCCAGAGAAGCCCTTTTCCACCCCTCTTCCCTTCCTTTCCCCCTTTCCTTTCTTCCTCTCTCCTTTCTTTCACTCTTCCCCCCATTCCTTCCGTTCCTTCCTTCCTTTCTTCCTTCCTTCCTTTCTCCAACCCTCTCTCCCTTCCACCCTCCCTCCCTTCCTTCCTAGGGCCCGTTGTCTTCCACCACAAAGGGCTTTGCTCCCTAGTCATCTATAATACAATTTCATATTTTTATATTAGAATATAAGAGAAGCCATGTTGGATCAGGCCAATGGCCCATCCAGTCCAACACACTGTGTCACACATTGGCCAGAACCCAGGTGCCATCGGGAGGTCCAGCAGCGAGGCCAGAACTCTAGAAAGATCCTCTCATAGTTGCCCCCCAAAGACTAAGAATACAGAACCTCACTGCCCCAGACATAGTGTTCCCTCTATACCTTGTGGCTAATAGCCACTCATGGACCTCTGCTCCATATGTTTATCCAGTCCCCTCTTAAAGCTGTCTATGCTTGTAGCTGCCACCACTTCTTGCAGCAGTGAGCCATATTAAGCCACTGCTGAAAATATCTAGTTTTTAAAATTATTATTATTTATTTGGGGTGTTTTTGACCCTGACAGCTCAATAGCAACGTGCTTTCCACAACTGAGGGAGAACAAAATGTATTTGCACATTATGTCATCGTAGGTGCCTTTTTGAGGCTCCTGGAGCAAATGTGAGATACCTTAGGTGGCAACAGCCCTTTCTGTTAGAAGAAGAAGCCATCATTAACAGTTTGTTTATTATACTCTTCCCCTGCCCAGAAACTGGCTCAGTAATCTAGAGCTGGGGTAGAAATTTCCAGGATGCCATCATCATGGACTCTGTTTGGGTCTTTAGTTTTCTCAAATTGTTCTGTAGAATTTTAATGCTTGATGTGTTTTTATGGCATTATGCCCTTATGTACATTGCCTGATTAACAAAGAATAATAACGACAATGTGTTTATTAAAATATCAGTAACCCACCTTTCTTGTTTTAAAAAGAAAATCCATAAGGCAGCTAACCAGCTTCAGTTCATGTGCTTGTTTTAAGAGAAAAGCGCAGGAAACATCAAAAAAACAAACCCCAATCTGATAAAACGAGAGGGGGGCAAGGGAGACCACAGACATCAACAGCACAATGTAACAACAGAACTAACAGCAGCAGTAACACCTCTAGGTCAGTTATTGCTTAGTGCTTGGGGTGGGGGTGGGGGGTCAACAAATAAATAAATAAACAGTGGAAGGGCTCTTGGAGTTCTGGCCCCTGATGGACCTTCTGATAGCACGTGGGTTTTGGCCACTGTGTGACACAGAGTGTTGGACTGGATGGGCCAGTGATCCAACATGGCTTCTCTTATGTTCTTACCAGTGGCTCTCAACCTTCTGTATCTCAACCTCTAGCCAATCACTCTGTCAAACAACCTGGGTCCCAGCATGACAGAAACAACCCCCTCCCCCCAACACATACACACTTTTTCCAAGAGGTATAACTGTATGTCTACAAGCATTCTCTTACATAAGACAGCTACATTTGCAAGACCTGTTAACGACAGGATATTTTGTAGGTCATTCGTTCATAGGGTTGCCCTAAGTCAGAAGCAGCTTGACAGGACGTAGCCCTCGAACATTTTTGAAGGCACATAACATGTTCGTTATCATCTATGGTAAGTTTGAAGGACATAAAAATAATTGCAGCTATATTGCGAGGAGAATATTTTGTGGCTATAAGTTTAAAACACAAACAACAAATAATAAATAATTCTATTCGTGAGATTTGTAATAATGCTACTGAGTACAGATTTTAGCGCTGAGGTAACTGTAAAATACAAAGGTCATATTTTTTTAAAAAAAATTGCAGTAGTGTTATTGGGATGAAGGGGCAGTGAATTCTTAGTAAGGAAATAGGAGGAGGGAGGGAGCAGAGGATGGGCGGGTGGAGGCTTAGCTAGTTGCTGATGATGTTTAAAGGACTCTGGAAATAGTTTCCAATGCACGTGTTTCATCCAAAATAGCCCTTCTACAAGCAGAAGGGAAGGGAAGGCAGCATGGTATGGCCCACTCTCAGAAGCTCAGCAGGGTCAGTACTTGGATAGAAAACCACCAAGGAAGGCTCTGCAGAGGCAGGCAATGGCAAGCCACCTCTGCTTCTCTCTTGCCTGGAAAGCCCCTTGCTGGGGTCTCCATAAATCAGTTGCAACTTGACGGCACTTAAGGTACATACAAGCCGAAGGCAATTGTCCTGATGATTCTCCTGAGGAGAGATGCATGAAGTTTGAGGAGTTCCCTCAGAATCTGCAGCCCCCTTGCACAGTGGGGACACAAGGGACTACAGTTGACAGGAAAGTTGGGAAATACTCATTCAGCAAGCAGCATTTGCTGTTCTTTGGATCCAAACCACTTGGCTGATCTGTGGATCTATTAAAATCATATAGTAAAGTCCTCTTTTAATTAAAAAATTCCATGGCCCTCAGAGAAATACCTAAATCAGATACTAAACCATGGGGAGAAATGGGGAAGGAAAAAATGGGTCACAAGGAGAATTCCAGCTCCCACCTCTGAGCATCCATGAAGGCGGATACAATGATCTTACTGGAATACCACTTTAAATTACAGTTTTCTGAGTCATGTTTTTAATGCTTCTCCATGTAAATAAAGAAAGGTCAGCAATTAGAATATCCGGGAAAAGGATTACATTTCTCCCTGAAGTGATAGTTTTCTATACTCCGGGAGTCTCTTACAAGAGGGAGCGTTCAAAAATGGGACCGACTCCATGGCATTAGAAGTGGTATTGTCTACCAAGGGCTCTAATCACACTGTTTTCTTCAGTGTGGCACTCGGAATGTGTTTTATTAGTATCGGATTCCTAAAGTAAGACCTAAGTCAGCTTCAGGCACATTTCAGCTAAGCCTGGTAAATTCCAAGGTCCTTTTCACAGCCCTCAGAGAAATACCTAAGTCAGATACTAAACAATGGGGAAAAATGGGAAAGGAAAAAGTGGGTCACACAGAGAATTCCAATTCCCATCTCTGAGCATCAGTGAAGGCGGCTACAGTGATCTTACTGGAAGACATCGCCCGCCTCTTGACGCCTATCAAATTTTCATCCCGCCCTTTCTCTAAGGTGCTCAGGTTCTGACTTTCTCCAGCTTTTCCCCTCTCAGAAACCCTGTGAGGTAAGTGATGGTAAGAAATGTGACCAGTCTAAATTCTCTCCAGAGAATTATCATGGTGGAGTGGGCATTACAACTCTGAGGCCGATATTCTAACCACCACACCACTCTGCCAGTGTAGCTACTGAGTCGCCACATATCAATATGGGGCTGAACTGCAGCCCTCCTGCTTCCATGGCCATTTCTGGATGCCCTTCAGTAAGGGTACCACATCCCCCTCCTAGGGCTTTGCCACAGAAATAATTCACAACACACAGAAAGAAAGTGTTTGAGGGAAAAGTTTCTTCTTGACATCTACTTTTCTTCATGCAAGGAAGTGTTTATTTTGGGTGAAGGATAATGGTGACCACTGGTTTCCTGGTCTGAAAACATGGGGGAGGAAGAAACATTTGAACCCTTTGAGAGAAGGGCATGAGAGCCTGGGAAATGCCAGACTCCTGGGTTCCTTCCTTCTTTCCCCACCACTGATGATGACGATACTTTCCCTTCATTATACTCTCTGTTGTTTGGTGTCTGCGTCTTTTTGCTGCTGTGTTTTGGGATGAGAGGCCTGAAGGGGACAGGAATCCCCTAAAGCACTGCCTCTTCTCTGTGTCACGCCTTACCCTTCCGTTTGCGTCCCTCCATCCGTCCGTCCGTTCCTCATCCGTCCGTTTGTCTCCTCCACCCACCCGCCCTCCCCTTCTCCCGACAGCTCTGCTGCTCAGCAACCCGGCTTACCACCTCTTCCTGGCCACTTATGCCCAGCCAATGGGAAGGCCTGCTTTCCCGCCACCCAACCGGGTTAAACCCATCAACACCAATGGTAAGGAAGGGTCACCAAGCTTATGTGGCGCGACTGGGAACCTGGGTGGCCACCCTCCCAAGCTAGGAACATTCTGCCTACTGCAATTTCTCTTTCCCCCCACCAGGGGTTGCTGTCCATCTCCATCTCTCTTCCTCCACCATGTCTGCCCCCTTCCAGTTCATCTCCCTCTTGTCTATCCTCTGCATGGCTAACCCCCTCCTGCTCAGACAACGTTTAACCTTCAGCTTTTGCAGGTTCTGTGACGCAGCGGCTCCTGGGGGCGGATGGGAGGTTGGGAGCAGGAAGTTCAGCAGGGATTCCCTGGTCCAGAGCTGAGATGCTGCGGCCTCTGAGCTAGCTGTGGCTGCTGGGTTTCCTACCAAAAGCAGCCAGCCCTAGGGGGTGGATCCAGTCCTTGTTACGTTGAACCATTGAGGTGAGTCCCCTCTGCTTTCCTCCTTTCTTCTGCAGCATGCGGGGTTGACTACATGGAACCGGAAGCCACGGGTTGCCCACCGGGCTTCCAGAACAACGTGCCACATTATGCGGAAGCTGACATCATCAACCTGCAGGGGGTGACTGGCGGGAACACATATGCGGTGCCGGCTGTCGCGGTGGACGCCCTCACCGGCAAGGACATGGCACTGGGCGAGTTCCCCAGGGAGCGGCTCCTCTTCAGGGAGAAGCTGGGAGAAGGGCAGTTCGGGGAGGTAGGTCCCCTGAGGTCCCCGGGCCCAGTAGTCAGGCACAAGGTCTGTGTGCGAACCCCAGTGGTGGGCGAAGGATTGAAGGAAACAAGGCACCTCTGGGCAAGGGGGAATCTTTAAGCCACAGCATATTGTGCTGGCCCATAGCTACCGTGGGGCTATTAGGGGCTCTGCCCCCTTCCTTAAGGGACCAGCCCCACGAGATTTTTTTGAGAACAATCGGGGGGGGGGGCTGTGTGCACAGGCTGCTCTGCTTCTTCAAAAGCATTTAAAGGGATCCTTTAAATGCTTTTGAGAAGAAAGGGGGGGTGGCATGTGCCCCTCTCCGTCCCCTCCTGCGAGAGTTAAATGGCCCTCCAGCTGTTTGGTGGGCCACGTGCTCCCTGCTGATCAGCGGAAGGGCCCTTTAAATCTTGCAGGAGGGGAGGGAGAAGGGTGGCCGCCAGCAGTTGGGCTTGGGGGCACATTGGAGGTGACATAAAAATAATGGCAGCCCCACCAGCCCCATTAGAAATTTTTTTGCCCCACAAGCCACAAAATCCTGGCTACGGGCTTGATATCGTGTAGTCTGAATGCTGTGCTACTGACTTGCCAGCTTGTAGTGTAGAAAACATCTGGACTGAGTCAAGAAACGAGGTCAACAGAAAAAAGTAACTCCTCCCTTGCCCCCAAATACCCGGACTCTTCTTCAATATAAGCAAAAATGCTAGATTTATTTATTTAAATTTACATGTGTCCTGGCTTTTATTCCAGAGTTTCCCCAGGGTTGCTTACAGAAAAAAATAACCTCAATAAAACAGAATGGGCAACTAGCCAACTTCTTTTTGCTTCAAAAAGTTTAGGTCCAGCACTGTTTGTGATGAAAGGGAGGAGGGAGGTTCGAGATGAAAGGATCGAGGGGTGTCTGTGATGGAAGGATCTTCCTGGGTAGTCATGACAAGGCTTCTTTGACTTTGCTGTCTGATTGGCTGGATTTGTCTTTTCTCACAAGGTTCACTTGTGTGAAGTAGAGAACCCCCAAGATTTGCCAAGCTTGGAGTTCCCATTTAATGTGCGCAAAGGGCGCCCTCTGCTGGTAGCAGTGAAGATTCTACGCTCTGACGCCACTAAGAATGCTAGGTAGGTGCATAATTCCCTCTGCCTGGACATATACCTATCTGTCTGTACATTTTTATCTCACCCTTCTTCCAAGGAGCTGAGGGCAGCACACACAGTTCTTTCTTCCCCCTGTTTTTTGCTGTACAATAACTCTGCAAAGTAAGCTAGGTTGAGAAAGATTACCGAATTTACCAAAATTACTGAATTAATATGATTCTCCCTCTCCTGTTTTATCTTCGCAACAATCCTGTGAGGTAGCTTTGACTGGGAGAGCGACTGGCCCAAGGACACTCAGAAAACTCCATGACGGAATGGGGGTTTGAAGCCAGCTCTCTCAGAGCCTAGCTCCCCCCCCCCCCACCGCCTCAGTACACTATATAGAAAAAAGCAACTTGGTTGCTAAATTGTAAAGGCTTAAAAGTGCCAAGTTTTGTTCCATCCCGTTGTGGTCAAGATACTATAAAAGTCACAAGAATCTGCTTTATACTGATTTAGTACCCTGGCAGTGCTGTCCTAAGAGTTGTGTCCTTTTAAACCCCTTGACTTCAGTGGAATTAGAAGGGTGTGGTTTATCTAGCTCAGGGGTGTCAAACATAAGGCCTGGGGGCCAGAACCAGCCCATCCAGGGCTCTTATGCGGCCCGTGACCAACTAGTGCAAGGGAGGGAACAAGATTGCTTAGGCTGAAGTGGGTGGAGCCATTCCAATTGTGGCTTCAGCATGGCAGAACAACCATGTCTGCAGCAGTCAAGCAGTGTGGGAGCGTCTGCCCATCGCTGCACTGCCGGCTCTCCAGTCTGCCCCTGTGGGTTTTCCTTTGTACCCCCCTCCCAGCCCATGGGGCCTTTCAGTGAGGAGAGAACAGCCTGAAGCTTACCAGCTGCTGTCCTTTATACAGTTTTTATCTTCGGTGACTGGCATTACATTTTATGGCACACATGGCCCAGCCCCACAAGGTGACATTTATGTCAGATCTGGGCCCTTGTAACAAGTGAGTTCCGACACCTCTGATCTAGCCCAGTGCTGTCTACTATAACCACCAGTAGTTTTCTCAAGTTTTCATGCAAGATTTTCCTTTAACTTTATTGCCTGATACTGTTGAACCAGCAGAAAGAAAGGCTTCATTGGTATAGAGCACAAATTCCACAACCGAATGTGTATTATCAAATCTCTTCTTCAGAATGGCTCTCCATCAGCTTATTTCTCCATTTAAATGTTCCCAGATAGTCTTGGTCACTCTCCCATTTTCAGGGTTTTTTTGCCTTATCTTTCTTTGGCCGGGGCTGATGTGATTCATCAGGGATTTGCCTGTGGCTCCATCCCTGGAGTTGTAAGGAGAGACTGAACTGCTCTGCTGCTATAGCCCATGTTTGGTCCCTCTGCCTAAGACCAGTCATTTTGCCCAGGCCGTGGTTGCTAAGGAACTGCAAGAAGTGCTTCTCCAATGAGCAAGCAAACAACACATCTACACTGAGGCCTTTTGAAAGAATTGCTCTGCCGTGGTGTGGTATAGATTCTGTGGATTAAGGTGAGGGCTGGTGGATAATGGAACCCACCGTAGAGTAGCTAGGCCTTGTGTCCTGTGCCAGTTCCATATTGTCTGGGTCGGTGATCCTCAGCTTGGCATCTCTGCTGTTTTGACACCCACCAATATGCTTACTGTTTCATTTGTGGTTCTTGAGGTGAAATTCTATCTTTCTTGAATGGAACAGAAGGGGGGGAAACCATAGAGGCTTGGGTCACTTTTACCAGCTGAGTGACTAGCAATCAAACTTACTCCTCTCCCATGGCAGCCATTTTGTGCAGTGCCCCATGATAAGCATTTTGTAACGGACCCCAAAGCAGCCATTTTATAATGGCGCTCTCAGCCCTTCCTCAGAATCTCACAAATGCCACAGGCTCAATAATCTGCCTAAATTAGATTGGTTCCAAAATTCTGCTTCCTTTAGCAAAACTTGGGGGGTTGTTTTTGGTTCTGAAACTATGTGTTGCGGGGAGGGAGATTTCTTCCCTTGAGACCGATGAGTCACACTCCTCATTTCCCTTGTATGTGTCCTCTCCTGCCCACAAAGGAATGACTTCCTGAAGGAGGTGAAGATCATGTCTCGCTTGAAGGACCTCAACATTGTGAGGCTGCTGGGTGTGTGTGTGAGGGACGACCCCCTGTGCATGATCACGGAGTACATGGAGAATGGTGACCTCAACCAGTTCCTCAGCGGCCATGAGCTGGAAGACAAGATGGGCGGGAGCCCCAGCGGGAAGCCAACCATCAGGTATTGAACCCCACACAGCGGGAAGGAAAATCTCACCATTGGAAGCTTGAGGTGGGGGGGAACATATTCTCAATCAAATTCTTCAAGTATGAATATCTGTTGTCCAATTTATTAATTTCCCCCTCAAAACAATAAAGGGTCCTGTGGCACTGGAAAGACAAACAAAAATACTGCAACATTTCTCACTGGAGCACAAATTATCATTGGCAAGAGTTTCTTCATCAGATGTCCACACACTGTGGAGCAGTTGGACAGTCTTGTCACAAAAAAGGCTTACATTACCTTTTTGGAATTTATGTCAGCATTCTCCCCACTATGCATACCCCCCAAGATTTTTCTAAAAAATTATTTGTGTTTTTATTTTTTAGTGTTTTAGAAGAGAAGTGTTAACTTGGATAAGCTGATACTTCGTATATTTATCTCAAAGGCTTATACTCTGTTTTGCTGATGGAGACTCAAGGAGTTTTGCAATGAATACTACAAATAAGGAATTTCTAATGTAAATTGAAATTCTTCATGTTGGGGTCTTGTGTAGTCTTTAGTATATTCTGGGGTTCCTAACTGACTTGTCTGACAACTTTCTGATTTTAATGTTTCCACGTAGCCTCCAAAGTCAGGTTTTAAATGCCTCATTTGAAATGCAAGAATATAAGCACACATTTTGAACATTTTTGCCAGGTTTCAAATGTTTGTGAACCTCTGGTTCAGACATTTTGTGATTTCTATCCTATCTTTCTGCTGAAATTGTGCTCAGGGTGTCTTACAAGGTTACACAAGGATAACCAGTGCCATCCTAACAGTGTTACACTGTTCTAAGTTCAGTGAAGTCAGTGAGCTTAGAAAGATGTAACTCGGTGTAGGATGGCAATTAAGATAATTCTTAATAAAAGAAGGCCAAATAACCCACAATACAAGAAGCAACAACAGACAGCAGCCAGTTTGAACACAGCAATTGAAAGGGTAACACAATACCAATGCAGAAATACAAACCAGCCATAAAAACAAAGAGTAATAGTAAGAATCACTGAAAAAACAAAGAGCCAGATCACAAGATAGAAACTGGTGGGCCAGACAGCAAAAGAAGAGATCATGATGTTGCTCTAACTCATGAGACTCCTGAGGTAATTTCGGTCCATAACAGTTCTCAGCCAAGTTCATGGAGGTTCAGTATCCAAGCCAGCTACCCCAGTACTTGATGGGAATATCCCTGACATCTCTTCCATCAGAAGGGAAAGTCCCTGACGTGTTTTGTTCTGTCTCTTTCCTTGCCACTCAGCTACCCAACTCTGGTCCATATAGGGGCCCAGATCGCCTCAGGAATGGCCTTCCTTGCTTCCCTCAACTTTGTGCACCGGGACCTGGCTACACGAAATTGCCTGGTGGGCGAAGGGTTTACCATCAAGATTGCTGACTTTGGCATGAGCCGAAACCTCTACGCCGGGGACTATTACCGCATCCAGGGCCGGGCAGTGCTGCCGATCCGCTGGATGGCCTGGGAGTGCATCCTCATGGTGAGTTCACGGAGCCAAGAACACTGTTTTGCCAGAGGAGGGCAGAACAGTTCCTCAGAATGTGATGGGGTTCCCCTGTTTATCTTATTTATCTCCTCAGTGTTGTTTACTGTTCCCTTCTTTCTAATGGCACCCATATATAGAGCAGCTTTGTGGGATTTGTTTGTGAGGGGGACTCTGTGATGTGGTAGCTTTCCAAAGGGAGCTGAAGGGAAGTAGATGAATCAGGGACTATTTGAATTTGAAGAATCACTGGTGTGGAAGCTGTGCCTAGGGGAAGTAGAAAATGCCAGTGGGTCACTATCATTGAATTATTCCACAGTGATTGAGCTGCCTTTCTTGGTTCTGAGGTAGACTGAGCAGGCATAGTCTACACATCATCAATCATGTTTTCACAACCATAAAAGTTGTGGAACTTTAAGTGAAACTTGAGCTTTCCAGGAAACTCAGTTCAGAAGGTTTTTTGCATTTCTGTGAATTTGCAGCATAGGTTGTGTTCAAGGAGCTGTGCAAGAGTGAAGAACTGGGCTTGGAAGGTTTTGGTTTGTGGAAACCATCTTGGCAGCCTCTGGGATAGTTTCTCCCAGGCTTTGGGATCACTCCTGAATGTCAAGACAGAGAGGGAAGATGGTGACTGGGTGTCTGTGTGCCGTCTGCTGCCCCTCTCTATTCTCACTCCTGCTCTATTTCTCCTCAGGGTAAATTCACCACAGCCAGCGATGTCTGGGCATTCGGCGTCACACTGTGGGAGGTCCTTATGCTATGCCAGGAGCAGCCCTACAGCCAACTGACCGATGAAGCTGTCATTGAGAACGCCGGCGAGTTCTTCCGGCACCAGGGCAAGCAGGTGCCAACCAGGGGTGGACGGGGAATTCTGGCTATTGGGATCATCTCTCTTAGCTCTCACCACAAAAGCATACCAAGACATTAGGCATCAGGGGGTCTGTGTCACTGAGATCATCAATGGGTATTCTGCTGCATTGATGGATGGGCATAGAACGAGGCGATGGCAGGCCCCAAAGAGCCTGTGACCCACCAAATGGGACAAGGCCTATCTTACCGCAAGGGGCTCAGTCTTGTGTTTTGTTATCTGCCTGAAATTTCAAACTGGGGGTGGGGTCCAGCCACCTGGAAGGCTACAACTCATTAGGAATGCCCGATCTCCCCTTTTATTTTAAACATTTCATTTGGTTTTTGTTTCCACCAGTCTCAGTAGGAAAATATGAATGTCGGTTTTGTATCCCTTGAACTCTGTAATCCACACTGCTAGGAACCAGGGAGCTTTATCTAGCTGTCTGTCAGTCAGACAGTTACCTGTCAGGCAGACAGAAGGAAAAGTGGGCTCACAGATGATTTGTCAACTGCATTTGGTTGTCCTCCTCTAAGGAACTCGGAGCAGCAATTACAAGTTCCTTCCCGCGTTACTCTTCCCATTCATTCAGCCTCAGCAGTGTAACGAGCAGTGCTTCCTTCTTCCTCCCCAGGTCTATCTCTCCCGTCCTCCCGCCTGCCCTTTGGCTGTGTACGAGGTGATGCTGAGATGCTGGGCCCAAGACGCCAAGGATCGTCCGCCTTTCCAGCACCTGCACCGTTTCCTGGCAGAGGACGCCCTCAATATGGTGTGAACCATGCTGCTGGCAGGCAGAGGAGGCAATGTTCAAGAGTTGGGCAGTGCCCCAGGAACTGTTGAGGGTCAGAGTGAGACTTGGGGGGGGGGGGCAGCTCACTCTGGAACCTTCTCTAGCAGAATGCCCATGGCAGGTGTCTCCCCCTCCGTGGCCCTGCTTGTGGCCACCCTTCAACCCACCCGCCCCAAGCCTACCATCATCTATCTATTCTGTCTCTCACCTTTTTCTGCCTGTCTCCAGTCTCCTCTTGATCCTTTCACTGGATGATCCAGAACTGCCAAACAGAGACATCTGTCCAGGACACTCCCCTTTCTGTTTTTCAGCCCACTTGCCCACCTGTTTTCTTCTTATTCCAATGTCTGCTGCTGTTTAACTCAGTTCTCCCAATCCACTTTATCCTCATGAAGCCAGCTACACCAAGACCTACCTTTTGACTATAGACCCACACCCCCTCTCATTCAGGGCCCTCTAGATTCTTCCGATCTGTTTATGCTGTATGTATTCCATTATTTTCCCTTGCTTCCTCACAGGTGAGTTGAGCCTTCCCATGGGAGCACAGATGGTTCCGAGGTGATTATTTTAGGAGCTTCTCCCTGCCCCTCAGTCCTCCGACACAAAAGCAGACATAGCCTGATTTATGATTGGTCCAGGATCCAGCACCCTCATCCAGTCAGTTCTTCTCTGTCAGTTCAATACTAGTGGCCGTGTCTATGCTGCAAGGGTTGGTGGAGTGCGGTGGTCTAAAGGGCACAAACTGTGGCTGAGATCTTGCCTTTGTGTGGCAGACTATTCTTCTCAATCGCCACCTCCCATCCGCAGTACGGGGTAATAATGCAGACCTGCCTTACAGAGCTGTCGTAAGGACTGCCGAGCTGATGTGCATATATTTCTGTTATTGGTAATGCAGGCGGTCCCGTTTGGTGAGGCTGACGTGATTTTGATCTGATCTTTGTGATTAAGTCGCTGGGCTCCCTCCTCCCGCCCAGTGCTCTAAAGTCTCAAACTGCGGGGGCAGGCCATCAGGGGGAGCACAAAAGGAGTGCCTCCTTGGAGGCATACCTGGAAACATGGGCACAGAATGCCAGGGAGAAACAGGATCTTGAAACAGGTGGGCTCTTCCTCGCCAAGTCACCGTTCTAGCGGAGAATCCTCACCGAACCACACCGGATTCGTGTGTGTGTGTGGAGGGTATGCCGGATTGCCCCGTTGCCCCATCCTGATTTAGGAAAGGCCCCTGCTTTGATGCTTCCCTGCGTGTATGTTTGCCTCAGAGACGCTTAAATCCCCTGTCCACAGATGGTGTTGGGTCACGGGCCCAGATCAGAGATCTTCTGTAGGCTGCATGCATTGGAAGGCATGCTATTGCTGTGGAAGAGATTTTTTTTTCCATGGGTCAAGGGAGCTTAGAAGCCAAGGGTATGCTTAGAAGCTGGGGAGTGGGTAGAGCTCAGAAACATTGAGAAACCTTCCTCTGATACGCCTTGGTCCTTCCTTTTCTGCTGCGCTATTGAAACAGGACTGAATAGTCTGCTATGGTGCCGTGATATGGGGCTAGGCCCTGTTCTTTTCCCCCTCTCATATGGAGAATTAGCCTTTTAAACTCTGAGAATCCTAGCTCCATCCTGGTTCCTTTGATTTCTGCTGTTTTGTCCAAGAATAATTCCATCCCACTGAGAACGGGGGCGGGGTCATCTGGAACTTTTAATATTCTCAGCACTGGGGATCACTTTCCTACCTTTTAAGTTTTAACTACGACTGGATTAACACTGGCTAAACAAATAGGACCTTCTGGTCTGAGCACACTGGGATCTTATTTTATTTTTTAACTGAGCACTGGACACTTGGAGAGGCTGGAAGAAGAAGTGGCTACAAAGGTACTTCACAAACCCATCGTAGGCTGGGCAGACCCAGTATTAGCTGCTCTTGAAGGGTGGGGTGGGGAGGGGGAATATCTCTTGGTCTTACCTACTTTGACGAGTAAAGGCGGTCAGAGACCTGACTTGAAGCTGGGCGCGACCACCGTTCAGCCTTCAAGAAAGAGGAACGGGCACTGGGTTTGCCGAAAGGACTGGTTTCCCATTCACCAGGTGTTTCGGCAGCACGGACCTCTGGGCTGCCGCAGATTCACACCAGCTGGGGATCTGGCCTGTTCTTTGTAAATGGAGGTGGCGAGATTGTAGATACTGTACTGTACAAAGCGCAGGGAGGGAGAAGGGGCTGCGGTTTCCCAAAGCAAGCTGGAGTGCTGGGAAATCATCCATCCTGGATCTGTCCCCCTCCCCCCCAATAAAAGTTTTCCTACACACATACCCACCACCAAACCAACGCTATCATCTGCAGAGTTGTGCTCGCAGAAATGGAATCTGTGCACAGCCAAGCCGGCCCCGTGAATGTCGTTGGATCAGGTTGTTGGATCAGAGGCAACTCCTCCCAAATAGCCAGTGCAGTAAGCTTTTTCTCGTGGCAATGCACTGCTTGTCCGGTGTGGTGGGGGGAGATACATTGTTTCCAACTCCTGTTTGGTTTCCCAATTACAGAAAGCCCCCTGACACACTATTCAGCTTTCTCAAGCGCCTTCCCGAATGTAATGTTTGTTTCAATGGATAGTTGTGGAAAGCAGAATATGATTTTGATGGAGGGGAAAGGATGGGGTTCTCTCTTTAAAAAAATCTCGTTCAGAATGGTATGAAATAATTTGGGGATTCTGTACACCGTTTTCTCACTTTCACCAAGCCCCTCCCTACCAATTTGTTTTTAAAAAGTGGTAATTGTATAAATTGAACATCCTTCAGAAGGTATGATGTGCAACACAATCTTAGGCACGTTTACTCAGAAAGATGTTCCGTGGGGCTAACTCCCAAGGATTTAACAGCATTCCATTGCTTTCTGGTGGGACAACCTTTGGCTTGCGGATGGGCTAATTTGGGGACTATTTTCAGTGGTGTGAAATGACTCGTTTTATCTAGATGTATATTTCTGTTTGGGGGGGGAAATCAGCAGCACTCAAAGAGTTCTGTCTCTAATTGCTTCTCTGTTTAATTGCACCTCATCAACACTCCCCTGTCACATGCCTTTTTATGTGTGTCTCCCCCACCCCGGGATATTCGTAGTTCTTTGTTTGTTCGTATCTTGCATCAGGATGTGTACATATTTGAAGAGCAGAGAAAATAGACAGATTTTTTTACACTAATATATAGATGCTTGGGGGGTTTTATTGTATTGTTTTGAGTCCTTTCCATCTATGTGGTAAATAAAAGCGCTTTGCATTTTGTACAGTATTCTTTGCAAGAGTTGGCCTCTGTATTGGGGGGGGGCGGGGTTTAGATAATGGGGCAAGGGCAGCCCTACCGTACAACAGGTAGAAAACTGACCCAATTCACTGTTACCTTCTGCAACCTCTTCTTCAGTGGATTATCACCTCCACTGCCACAAGAGCTGAGCAAGTACTTTACTAAAGGGGGAAGGAAGAATGAGACGAATGACTTAACATGTGAGATCAGTGGACCAACACAATGTATCACTGGTATCTTGTGTGTGTGAAGTGCCATCAAGTCACAGACCTGTTTGATTTGAACCCAGTAGCACCTTAAGAGACTCAATTCAACTGCAGACCAACATGGCTGCCCTCTGAAACTATGTTGATATAGACCCAAGGGTCTGAGTCCATTTAAGGTATTTTCATGCATTCAAACATGTTTTGAGAGTCAGAAATACTATAAAATCTCTTCTAAAACTTAAATAGAAAACAACAAAGAAAACTGAATTCTGCATCCAGAATCACATTTTGTACTTTTTCTGCACTTGTGTGAAACTGCAACATCTGCATATTGTTGTTGTTCAGTCACACAGTCGAGTCCGACTCTTCACGACCCCATGGACCACATCACGTCAGGCCCTCCTGTCTTCTGCCGTCTTCTGGAGTTTGCTTAATTTCATGTTCGTTGCATCGGTGACACTGTCTAACCGTCTCATCCTTTGCCTTGACCTTCCATCTTTCCCAGCATCAGGGTCTTCTCCAGTGGGTGCTCCCTTCTCATTTGGCAGCCAAAGTATTTGAGCTTCAGCATCTGTCCTTCCAGGGAACAGTCAGGGTTGATGAAAACCCCATGGACAGTAACATCTGCATAGCCCCATGTCTATTACAGTAAATGTATCTAAGACTAAAAACAATCATTAGGAAGAAAAAAATTGCATTTTGCTTTCTAATGATGCAACAGGCAACATCTTAGAAGAGGTGATCCTTCCTGAGAGAAAGAAGACAGATGCTTTCCCCTAAGATGGCACCAGTTGATGGTCAAAATGGGATAAAGAAAATCAGGTATCAATATGCCATCCCTATTGGGTTAAATGTAAAAAAATCATTTGATTGGGAAGCACATAAGTTTTTTCACACTATCCCCGATCTTCCATGTTTCCCACTTAAGGGGCAAATGCTATCAAAACAAATTACAAATACGATCTAACGCCAATGGTAACAAAGAAATTTTACTTACAAAAACAGAAACACATCTTACATGACATTCATGTAGGTACATTTAACTTACTGTGAACAAATTAACATCAAAAAAGTTAACTTGCTCCAGGCCCAGGTGAAAGAGAGAAGAGAGAATATAAGAGCATAAGAGAAGCCAATGTTGGATCAGGCCAATGGCCCATCCAGTCCAACACTCTGTCACACAGTGGCCAAACAATACCAGGTGCCATATAAGATGAAACAGAAGGCAAGCAAGGGCTAAAGAGCTTCAACATCTAACCAATGAGAGGGTGTGGCCAAGTGTACATGAGTGTGAGAATTCTCTTAACCCTTTCCCTCCCAGATCCTCTTGCATGCAGAGTTACAATATCCAACAATCCCATCCCTCTCCCATTCCTCCTTTCATTCAGATGCAGCCACTCCTGAGGGAAATGGGCAAGTGGCTACTTTCTCTGAGAACCTCTTGCTGAACCACAACCACGCCCTCCATGATGAGATGTCTGCCTATTTGACACTCCCTTGCTTGAGGAAGCCTGTCCTCCACTGTGGTGGGTTGGACCTTTCTGACCAGACCCTCGACCTTGCCCTGGACCTCCTCGGCCTGGTGGGTGTGCAGACCCTCGGCCTTGCCCTGGACCTCCTCGGCCTGGTGGGTGTGCAGACCCTCGGCCTTGCCCTGAAATGTGAGCTCCCCTGGGCTTGGGTGACTGTGTCTTTCCCCCTCCACTCTGACTTGAGGTGTTACTCCCACTGGATTGAGGGTTCTGCTTCTTGAACCAGCCCCTACCTTGCCCTGAGGCACTGGCCCCTCTAGCTTTCAATGTGTCTGTCCCGGGTGATCTCCAACTGTACACAGTGTGTTGGGGTGCCCGTATATTTGGAAATGCTCTGCCTTGTCTGGGCCAAAACAAGGGCCTAGATGGGGCTCCCCTGCCTGGCATCATAGTCCAGCCCCTTCTGGGGTTAGGCCTCCATCTACACGGGGACCCCCATCTTTGCACTGGATTGTAAAGTGGCATCTGTTGGAAGATAGGCACTGGGAAGTAATTAGGTGTGCAGAGTCTGGGTGGTTGGCTGTGGAGGACTCTTTCTATGGGCCGAGCTGTGTCAGAGCAGCTGCCTGGTGCAGGTTTGTCAGAGGCAACTTCATCTGGTTTTGAGGTGACAACATCTACAGCGCAGATTGCATCTTTTTCTAGGGATGTTGTTTCTTCCTCAGTTGCCTCAGAAGTACTGCCATCCCCGGGCTGGAATATGTCTTCCTCCAGTGATGGGAACCAGTAGGGTGAGTCTTGGTTGTAGTTCTCCCCAATAGTGATGCTTTCCAACATTTCTTTCCAGGTCTCAAAATCTAGCCACTCTTCCAGCCCCTCAAGAGCGGGATCCACATATACAATGTCTCTGTCCTCCACTTCCTGAACTTCAGCATAAGGTTCCCCTTCATTGTTTTGGGTTTCATTCCCCTTTCCTTCAGAAACATTTACACCAACTGTCACCTCTTCAGCGTCTTCCTCCTCGGTTTCCTTGGCTCCCTGGTCAAGAGAACACACCTCATGTTCTGCCTCTCCATTTCCTTCTTCTAGGCGGTCCTGGATTCTGTGGAGTGGAGAAATGCCCGTAGTTTCATTTGCTTCAAAATGATGCTAGGTTTAGCATCTCCCACTAAGAGTGTGGCTGGAAGTAAACCGTGATAAGACCCAGCAATGAGCTCACCAGAGTTCTGAACTGATAGATGGTAAGGCAGTTTCCTATACTGTTTGGGACACAGGTGGAGAATAACATGGACAAAGACATGCATCCAACCACACATTACCTCCAATGGAAAGGGATTTGTTTGCAGAAGAAGGGGTGGTGATTTCCATCAGTCCCCCCATCATACTGCATACCTCCAAGGGCTGCATTCAGGCCCGTAGCCAGGATTTCGTGGCTTGTGGGACAATTTTTTTTCTGGTGGGGCTGAATTTCTCTCTGCAGAAACAACAGCCAGAATTCTGGAGATTATGACTCAGCTAGTTTTCTCAAGTTTTCTATTCTACATAGGTGTTCTTATGCTAGCATTCACCCTTAGCCTATTAATCATTTAGCCAAAAGAAAGCTGTTACCAGGCTGGATCTCTAAATTGCAAGCTCTCAACCACTGTAGATGACAGTTCTCAGCTGCTGGAAGTTAATCACTTCTGCCAGCCTAAGCAACAATTCTGATAACAAGCCAGCAGGCGGATGCCTTCTATAGTCAAGAAAGCTAACCCTTAGGCAGAAAACTCTCTTAAAGGAGACCAGTTTCTTGACACAGAGTTAGACAGGATCCTAGAGGTCACCTACTCCAACCCCTTCTCCATTCAGGAATTTGTCATCTACAGCACCCCACTGTGCTTAAAGGAGTGCATGCCTTTAAAAAATGTTTTTAAATGATTGACAAAAACATTTACAGGAGGAATTCTTGTGGGACTGTGCCTTTTAAAAAGGGGGCAGAGTCCCCCAAAGTCCCACCGTAGCTACAGGCCTGGCTACATTAGGAAAGGGAAGCAGGAAAGCCCTCCTCCATGAAGTCTGCAGATTGGTTGGATGCACCACACTAGAGACGGACGATATGAATGAGCAGCCAGCCACATATAGCAATGTGACTCTGCACTGGCTAAGAGAAAAGCATTCTATGCCTCACTCCTTGGGAACTCACTAAATCAGGAGTTCCTCTTATTCAAATGTCACATGCTAGAGTCAGCCTCACACTGGAGGGCCGGAAGCAGCAACTGGAAATATAGCTATGGTTGCAAAATGTAATCTGTATTTAATAGTGTGATGTAAATGTACCCATTGAAATCCACGAACAACTGAAGCCAGAGGAGCTAGTCCCGATGATCTACAGAGGCCGCCCCTGAGCAAATTGCTTAGCTTGCCCCAAGTCTGGAACAGGGGTCAGTAGCCCCGTAGGAATCCATAGTACCTTCCTGGCAAGCACATGGTAACCTTCTCATGTCTACCAAATGGCTCTTAAACTTTTGTCTAATACCAACCAACTCCCCTTAAGTATACAACATTACCTCTGAATGCTCCCCCCCTTGACAGAAGTAAAATATTAGGATATCACAACAGCACTCCAGGCAAAGGAACTCACCCAGGTATATTTATGATACAATATGCATATGATATGTGGATCTCAGGTGTACATTCAATGGTATCTTTATGCCTTATCAGCCAACTACTTAATCTTGGGTTTGATCTAGGGTTGCTAGGCCCCCCTTGGCCACCAGCGGGGGATGGGGAATAGGGTTGTCAGACCCAGGTTGGGAAACTCCTGGAAATTTGGGGATAGGGCCTGGGGAGGACAGGGACCTCAGTGGGGCACAGTGCCATAGACCCCACCCTCCAAAGCATCCATTTCCTCTTGGGGAACTGCTCTCTCTAGTCTGGAGATGAGCTGTAATTCCAGGGGATCCCCAGGTCCCACCTGGAGGCTGGCATCCCTAGTTTGAGTCCTGTTTGCTGTGTACCACTTTTTTAAAGTCCTTAGGGAAGAAAGCAGAATTTTGTCCTCAGGGTGGGGTAAGCATTATAAAATAGGTCTTCTCTGCCAGCTGCCAGAAGCTATTACAAGTGGGGAGAAGGGACTACCTAAAATCCTGACACCCCTGATCCAGACAATTTGCCCCCACCCCCCCCATTCTGAATGCTCCTCCCCAGATTTGTAGATCGCTTCTCACAGAGAAAGGGGAGCGGTAGGGCCACTGTTAATAACTGCTGTTTAGTAGATTCCCCACTGTGATTATTTCAGAAAGCTCTGGGCACACACCGTTGTTCCCTCCTCCCCCTGCGAGGCAGGTGTGGCTGAGAAAGTGACTGGCCAAAGGTCACCCAGAAAGTTTGATGGAAGAGTGGGGATTTAAAACCAGGCCCTAGTCCAAAACTAATCATGCTGGCTATCTCTGCCACCAGCGCTGTTTCAATGTCACACATAGGTTAGACTGCAAGACAGATACTCACCGTCGCATCAGTTCCTTGATTCCCTGAATGGAAGAGAAACGGATTCAATTAACCACCCAGCTCAGTCCATCAATATATACCCCCCACACCCTTTTATGGCAACCAAATCTAATCCATCATCCAGACCAGGGGTGTCGAACTCATTTGTTATGAGGGCCAGATCTGACATTAATGAGGCCTTGTTGGGCCCGGCCACGCGTGTCATAAAATCTAATGCCAGGTAGCAGAGATATAAACTTTATAAAGGACACAAACACAGAGGGTTTTTTACTTAAAATAAAAACATGCTTAAAACATTAGCTCTGTAAGCTGCAAACCTACTTTTGATTTATTGACATTCACCACAGAAATCTCATGCGCATTCTGAGTCTAGGACCCAGGTTAAGACATGAAATGGCTGAGTGGTTAAGAGAGTCAGGCAAAGTAAGCTACGATGTACATGTAGCAGCAGCAACAGAACTGGAAGCAGGAGACAGCCAGTTCCACTGCAGGCCTGGTGGAAGCCCTCCGGGGGCCTGATCCAGCCCCTGAGCCGCGTGTTTGACACCCCTGATCCAGACAATAAGAAGGTTCATGGCAGATGTGCAAGCTCACTAAGGCCGTGATCTTGAGAAACAAGTCCCAGCTGATGAGAGGAGTTTTGATAAACTACAGAAATCTGCATTATCCTGAATAAAAACATCTCTGCTTTTAGATGATGCACACCCATTGAAACAAGCACCGTCACAGAAGATGCATTTCCTTCTGCATCTTTAAGACGACGCCTGTCACTGGTTGTTGCTGTAAATGTATCTGATATGTCTATAAATCACTGCTTAGTGAATTGGGGGGACCTTTTTAATTGATCAAAAGGCTTTTACTTGATTGTGTACACTTTGTATCCTGGATGGCCAGCTTAGGAAAAGGGAAGGGAAAACCTTCCATGAATCTGTAAAGGCAAAAGGATGTGCCTGTCTGCCTGTCCACCACCTGTCTCTTTGTGGCAAGTATCATTCATCAGAAAATAAAATCAGGGTTCTGGAAATTGGGCCTCCAACTTCAGGGTGATCCTGGGAGCTGCACTGCCAAAAAGGAAGGGAACTGGAACATCCTGGCACGGATTAGCTGCAGAACATCCCCCGGCTATTTGCAATGGGTGGTTTACTCCCGAGAAACCAGGAAGGTGGAGACAGCAGAGAGAGAAATTGTGGAGTACATCCCCCTCCTTATGAGACACTCCTTCTGACAATTCACCAATTAAATGGTGGTCTTGAGGTTGATGCGGATTGGTATTATTATCTGGTGGAAGCAGCACAAAAAGGTCTACACAATGCATGGAGGAGGAGGAGGAGGAAGAGGAGACTGGATTTATACCCCACCCTTCATTACCCGAAGCAGTCTCAGAGCAGCTTACAATCTCCTTTCCCTTCCCCGCCCCACAACAGACACCTTGTGAGGAAGGTGGGACTGAGAGAGCTCTTTCCAGAACTGTCCTTGAGAGAACAGCTCTGAGAGAACTTGTGACTGACCCAAGGTCACACCAGCAGCTGCGTGTGGAGTCATGCATTTGAATCCTAGAATGTGTGAGGTAATAGTAATGCCAAACACCTTGAAGGTAAATTCGAGTGTAGGAACATGCTTTGGACAGAGTGAGGTCATAGGGAAGCATAGCATTTTAACCTTTCTTCATAGGGAAGGTGTTCCAACCCCTGTATAAATCATTGGTGCAACCTCATTTGGAATACTGTGTACAGTTCTGGTCACCACATCTCAAAAAGGATATTATAGCATTGGAAAAAGTGCAGAGAAGGGCAACTAGAATGATAAAAGGGTTGGAACACCTTCCCTATGAAGAAAGGTTAAAATGCTTGGGGCTCTTCAGCTTGGAGAAACGACGGCTGAGAGGTGACATGATCGAGGTTTATAAGATTATGAATGGGATTGAGCAGGTTGAGAAAGAAGTACTTTTCTCCCTTTCTCACAATACAAGAACTCGTGGGCACTCTATGAAATTGCTGAGCAGTCGGGTTAGAACAGATAAAAGGAAATACTTCTTCACCCAAAGAGTGATTAACATATGGAATTCACTGCCACAGGAGGTCGTGGCAGCTGCAAGCATCGACAGTTTCAAGAGGGAATTAGATAAACATATGGAGCAGAAGTCCACCAGTGGCTATTAGCCACAGGGTATAGATGGGAACTCTCAGTCTGGGGCAGGTGATGCACTCTATTCTTGGTGCTGGAGGGGGCAGCAGTGGGAGGGCTTCTGGTGCCCTGGCCCCACTGCTGGACCTCCTGATGGCACCTGGTATATTTTGGCCACTGTGTGACAGAGTGTTGGACTAGATGGGCCATTGGCCTGATTCAACATTGGCTTCTCTTATGTTCTTATGTTCTTATGTTCATTAGTCCATCTCCTGTTTCTTTTTCTTCAGACCTTCTTTCAAGTGAGGTCAAAGCAGCTTACACATTCTCTCGTCTTCTGGGTGGAGGCGTTTTCAGTCATTACATATTAGAAGACCATATGAGGAGAATGTGCTCTTTGTGGTCCTTCTGATACACAAGGTTGCCATTTTGTCTGAAAGGAGCAATGCCCATTTTTTCAGTTTTGATACATGCAAATCATAACCCTGGAAAGTCTGCATTCTCTCATATATTCTAGGATTTAATTCCAACATCGAAACAAGACTTAAGCCCTGGCACAAAGTAAGCCTGCTGAGCTGAGACCCCCATTCCCAACCTTCACAGCACACAGTCTCTTGACAGTTTTGAGCCTTCTCATTTTGGTGATTAAGCACTGAACCAGGAGTGAAGGAATGCAAGCAGGGGGGGGGGGAATGGCCTGAGATAAAGAAAGAAAGGCAGGCTGAAATAACAAGAAGAAATAGGCACTGAATAGAATTCTCCTCCTGTGGCAACATGCAGAACTATTGAGTTTGGCAGAATTCATTGTCAGCGACAAAAAAAAAAAAAAAAAAAAAGATTTTTGAGCTCCAGATAAAAGACCCAAGTTGTCCAAAGGAACTTATGCAGTGATCTACTGAAAGTAAGCGAGTCTGGGACTAACTGGAGACTGCTTGGGAACTCTGTGTGTGCCATCTTGAACTCCTTGGAACAAAACTGGGACATAAACATGTCAATTAAAGTAACTGGGAGTAAGTCCTATTGATCCCAGTGGAACCTGCTTCCAGACAAACATGCTTAGGAATGGACTGAATGAATTCACTTTGATAACACATCAACAAATAAAGACCATGAATGCAAATGACAGCCCCACAAGCCCCTCTGTGTGAGGAAACCACTCAGGCATCATGTTCCATGATTTTTTATTATAGTCTTGTGTCTCAGACCAAAAAATGGTTATTAAATACTATTAATACATCTTGGACATATTAGAACAAAGTGGTCTGATCATAAGAACATAAAAGAGCCTTTCTAGATCAGACCAAGAGTCCATCTAGTCTAGCATTCAGTTTCTATCAGCCAAATATCTCTAGGAAGCTTATAAACAGGTCACAAAGGCCTTCCTTTCTCAATGGGCCCTGACACCTACTACTGAGTGATATACTGCCTCTGACCATGGAGGTTTCTTTCAGCAACCATTTCTAATACTCCTATAATATACTGGGTCCGATGCATGAAGTAGTGAATCAGCTCATAACTTTATTCAGGAACAAGACAACTTAGCTGGCTTACAGGCCGGCTTATAACCCCAAGACAAACCACACCCCAACACACCCCAACACCCGTGATAGGTCTATTTACAGTATCAGTCTTTCATTGGTCTAGTCTTGGATCCTAGCCTCCCGATTGGCGCAGGCTAGGATCCGCTCGTCTATTGTTTGTCCATGCGAAGCTCAGGCTCTTCGCTCGACCACGTGTGGCCATACACTCGGATGTGGTTGTTTCAGTACACAACAACTTCATAAGGTTGTTTAACTGCCTTTAAAGTCATTTAAGCCGGTGCTGACTTTGTTGAATAAGTACATTTCTTCTGTGTCCTATATGCCACCAATAACTTCTGTTGGGTAAGCGTATTATTATGTGAGGGAGAAAGAAAATTCCTTCTAGATGCTTCCTTGATACGGTTCATAATCTTCTAAACATCAAACTTCCCCCCCTTTCCCCATGGCTGAACTACATGTTATACAGCAGATCTGTGACAGAATCTTCCAGCATTTTTTTAACCTTAAAAAGGAAACCAGGGATGAGGTGATTTGACCATCATTATACTGGGGAAGGAGATTTAACCCTTACCTGTCACAATTTTTCCAGTAGAAATTTCCCATGCTTCTAGCTGTTACTATTCCCAGGAGGGAAAAATAGTGAGGCACCTATATGGTACTGTTTTTTTGCCGTACCAGAGCTAACAGCTGCTTGGTGAGCCCAGTTTTTACCAGGAGAATTGCAGAGGGAAAAGGTTAAATCAGTCTTTCCCACAAAGCTGTCTTAATCAAAATTGTGTACACACATCACATAACTACCCTTTAAAGTTTCAAAGTGCATTCGGAGAATCACTTGCAGATCTCCCACATAATGGGCAGGTGAGATGATCCCACCCACCCCCCCGGTAAAAATCCCCAAATGGTTTACCATTCGCTGATACTCTTGATTGACTTTTACTACACAGTTTCTTGTGTACTTGTTGAAACAGGGCTGTCCTGACAGAACACAGTTGAAATGTGGTTACAGCATAAGATCTTGTGTAAGGCACTGTGATACTGACTCCTTTATTCTGAATGGGTTGTATCTGACCAACTACGAGGTCAGGAAAAGGAACTTCCCTGTCTCCCCATCCTCCTTCTGCTGCCACTTCTCCCTGTCAAATGGAGGTGACCCCAGGAACAAGGCTGGGTATGATGTGGGTGTCCGCAGTGGGAGTGAGGAATTGGTGAAAATGGCATGTGTGAAACAGCCAATGGAAAAAGTCCTGTTAGCTTTTCTGTAACACCCTATCATAGAATTTGCCCTTTTCACTGTCTTCTTGGCAACAGTAAGTATTCCACACAATGAGATGCTGATGGATTGAAAGCTTGCGGACTGTTCGACACAGTGGGCAGTCCTCTGTTTTCCCCTGTCTGTTGTTCTCTCTCAGAAACTAGTATGTCCTCTGGTAGGAAAACGGCCTGTTCCTGAAAGTGTGATATTTTTGTTCTTGGTTTTTTTCAAAGTAATGACTGTTTCTGTTTTAAACTAGTTTTTAATATTTTTAATGAAGGAACCTGTGTCAGTTGGAGATAGGAACATTTAGAAATGGTTCCGCTAAAGCAGACCTCAATACTATTTAAAGATCTGGGGTTAACAACCCCTTTGCATGATTATTTGTTATTCATCTAAACAGGTAATACCGTACATTCACAGCCATGCTGCTGTGAGATGACTTCCAACTCAATTAAAACAGCAATAGCAATAAATATAAAAGACCATTTCAGATAATATGTCAAAAGTGTAATGGCACCTTAAAGACTTGAACAAATTTTATTCCAACCAGATCTCACTTCATCAAATGCCTCCCATATGGAATTAAATATCAGAAGGTAACAGTGTACCTAGTAAAGAATAGCAGCAGCAATATAATCAGAGGGATTGTGAAACATTAATATGGACATGACTTAAAACACAAAGCAGCAAAAAATGAAAATAAATTGGCACAGAAGCTACTAAGAAAAGGGGGAGATAGAGAAATCGACAAATTGGCAGAAGGCCTGGGAAAAACAAAGTCTAATAAGGTGGAAAGAAGAGGTAGTTTTAGAAGGATTATTTAAAAGCCCTTCTCACATTTTCTAGTAATTCAACTCCAGAACAAATACATTTCCTTAGAAATTTTCTAAGTGTTGGCCAAAATCTTAAGCATGCCAATTTTAGCTCAGTCTCACCTGTCACAACATTTTGCCACCCCACCCCATTTACTAATCTCTGAAAACCAAAGCCTTTTGTTACTGTCCATGGGGTTTTCAAATAGAAGGGGAAGTCGTAGAAGTAGTGACAGACTTCACATTCCTGGGATCCCAGATCACTGCAGATGGTGACTGCAGCCATGAAATTAAAAGACGCCTGCTCCTTGGGAGGAAAGCGATGGCAAACCTAAACAGCATGATAAAAAGCAGAGACATCACCCTGCCAACAAAAGTCCGCATGGTCAAAGCAATGGTATTCCCCGTAGTAATGTATGGCTGCGAGAGCTGGACTATAAGGAAGGCCGAGCGCCGAAGAATAGATTCTTTTGAACTATGGTGCTGGAGAAGACTCTTGAGAGTCCCTTGGACTGCAAGGAGATCAAATCAGTCAATCCTAAAAGAAATCAACCCTGACTGTTCCTTGGAAGGCCAGATCCTGAAGCTGAAACTCAAATACTTTGGCCACCAAATGAGAAGGGAGCATTCACTGGAGAAGACCTTGATGCTGGGAAAGATTGAAGGTCAAAGAAGAAGGGGATGGCAAAGGATGAGATGGTTAGACACTGTCGTCGATGCAACAAACATGAAATTGAGCAAACTTCAGAGGACAGTGGAAGACAGGAGGGCCTGGCGTAATCTGGTCCATGGGGTCGCGAAGAGTCGGACTCGACTGTGCAACTGAACAACAACAACGAAAACCAAAGAGGTGAAAAGAAACTCAGTACATATCAGGTTTAACAAAATGACATCCAATTGTTTTTAAAGAAATCATGATACACTGAAACTTGGTTCTTTGGTTTGGGGAATTTAAAAGAACATTTTGACACTTCTGTCTGCCCCCTCCCTCCCCCCAAGTTTCAAAGTCAGCTTCATTAATGGATTGAAGAGGACCAGGAATTAATGAAATAAATAGGGATCAAAGTGTACAGCCAATAGGGACCATGTACAAGTCAGACCAGATAGTTATGTCCTGTGTGTAAGATATGTTTCTCCCTTTTTTGATAGAACTTTATAAAACGCTGACAGGCAGGAGAAATGTGCTCCCTGTAGCAGAATTTGGAATCACTCACTGAAACTGATTGGCAATAGGCTCGGGACTGGCAGAAGGAAGTGTTTTGCTCTGTGTCTAATGACAGAATTTCCTTCCATAAGATATGTTTGCGGCCAGCGGTTTCCACAACGCAGCACATTGAGGTGTTAGAATGCTGAGGTAGTCGACTGGGCTGTACCTCTTAAGACAGAAGGAGAGAGCCACACTTCTAAAGCGTGTAAAGACTCCCTGCTGATTAAAAAGGATTTTGTTTCCACAGGGGGAATGTGAAATGCACCATGTACAAAAGTAGCTCAGGTCTAAGGCCTGATTGAAACACAAGGCTGGCGAGATAAAGAGCTACCTTGTATAACTTTGGTCAGGCTCAGCAGTATGTTTAAACTGCACCCGTGCAAAGAAGATATACATTCTTTGTTTGCATGCCAGAGGCCTGGAGACATTGCAGAGATAACGCTGGCTGGCGTGCTAACTAATCCTCCCATCGCTACTTTGCCCTGGTTGTTCACCACACAGTTTAAATGAGATGCTGAACCAGTGCGGAGTTGAAGAGGGAAGCTCTTTTGCCTCACAGGTTCACCTTAAATTGAGACTTGGGTGGCTTGACAAGGGGATTTGATAAATACAGGTAGGACGAGAGTGTTAGTGGCTCTTAGCTTTGTGCAGCTGTTATATCCCTGATTACCAAGTCCTTGGTACAAAGGTCGCCCATTTGTGCTCAGGGCCTGGTTGTGAGGAGAGGCACCTGACTGCTGGCTGAAATGGACTTTGTTCTGATCCACCCAGGCAGTTCTTGTGGAGAGAAAGCGGATTTAGGAAAGGATATAGGAAGGCTGGTTCTGCAGGAGAAGACATAACTTAGAGGAGGAAAAGGGGAATACTAGGCTTATCAACTCCAAGTTGGGAAATCCCTGGAGACTTGGGAATAGAGCTTGGGGAGGGTGGGATCTGGGGACCAGAAGGACCTCAGCAGAAGTATAATTCTTGGGATATTTGGTTTAGATGGCAGAGTTTTGCCCAGTCATAGAAGCAGGATACTGAATGCAGTAAATAAATCTCCCAAGAAGTATATTGCAAAAAAAGGTAAACTTAACATTTATTCAAATAGATCCAATTCACATTCAGGTTGCAGTCAAAAGATGATAAAGAAGCTTAATCTAAAGAGTACATTCCCTGTCACAAATGGCTATCTTGTCCAGCATCATGTGTGTGGGAGTATGAAGGTATTATCTCTACAGGAGAGACCTGCAGAGGCATGTATCTCCATGGAAAGCTGTGTGCGGTAAGTGAAAGGACAAAACGAGAGAGAGAGAGAGAGGATAGGTCAGAGGGCAGCTCCCAGGTTAAGAGAAAGAGAGGCATCCCATTCAAGGAGATAACAACTCTGCACAATTAGAGAGTGATGAAGCACCCCCGATATCCAGGCATGTTGAGTCACTCATTCCAACAATAAAGCCGTAGAGCAGGGGTGTTAAACATGCGGCCCAGGGGCTGGATCAGGCCCCCAGAAGGCTTCTATCAGGCCCGCAGTGGAACTGGCTGTCTCCTGCTGCTTCTTCCAGTTCTGCTGCTGTGTCATCATAAGTTTGCAGCTTACAGATACACACCTGAACAGCATACTCAAGATTGCAACAGCACAGATATTTTGATGTAATGATTCAGATCAAGAGGTGTCAGGTATCAGACACTCTTAAATAAACAAAATATTGCAAGGGTGCTAATGTTTTAAGCATGTTTTAATTTTAAGTTAAAAAAAACCCCTTTGTGTTTGTGTCCTTTATAAAGTTTATATATCCGCTACCTGGCATTACATTTTATGACGCACATGGCCCAGCCCAACAAGGTCTCATTTATGTCAGCTCTGGCCCTCATAACAAATGAGTTCAACACCCCTGCCATAGATTCTACCTTACAAAGCAGCCATTTTCTCTGGGGGAACTGATCTTGGTCACCTGGAGATCAATTGTAATAGCAGGAGATCTTGAGATGCCACCTGGAGGTTGGCAACCCTAATTATACCCCACTGAAGCCCCTCCCTAAACCACTCCCTCAGTAGGCTCCACCCCCAAATCTCCAGGAATTTCCCAACCAGGAGGAGACAACCCCAGTTCCCTGGCGTGCAAGAGAGATAAGAAGAAGAAGAGATTGGATTTATACCCCACCCTTCACTGCCCAAGGGAGTCTCAGAGCGGTTTACAATCTCCTTTCTCTTCCTCTCTCCACCGCAGACACCCTGTGAGGTAAGTGGGGTTGAGAGAGCTCTGACAGAAACTGCTTTTTTTCAAGAACAGCTGTGCCAGAACTATGGCTTGCCCAAGGTCATCCAGCAGCTGCAAGTGGAGGAGAGGGGAATCAACTCCCCAGTGCTGGGGAGGAGCCAGTGGTCGTGGTGCACGTCGGCACCAACGATGTGGGGAAATGCAGTCGTGAGGTCCTGGAGGAGAAATTTAGGCTGCTGGGCAGGAAACTCAAGGCCAGGACCTCCAAGGTAGCCTTCTCGGAAGTGCTACCTGTTCCACGCGCAGGGCCGGAGAGACAGGCACAGATCAGGAGTCTCAATGCGTGGATGAGACGGTGGTGTAGGGGGAAGGGTTCAAGTTTGTTAGGCACTGGGATGCTTTTTGGGACAAGAGGGAGCTGTACAAAAGGGACGGTCTCCACTTGTCCCGAGAAGGAACCAGGCTGCTGGCGCTCAAAATCAAAAAGGTGGCAGAGCAGTTTTTAAACTGAATAATGGGGGAAAGCCGACAGGAGATGAAAAGTCTCTGGTTCGGGATGGCTCATCTCAAAGAGATGAAGGGGTAGCTATTACTTTTGTACAAGGAAATGGATTACAATTGTCCACTGAGACTGTGGCTAATGATAGGAACTGCCTGGCAAGGTCTCGAGGCAGCAAGAGGAAGGCTGTGGGCTTAACAAACGTGGGAAACTATAAGTGTTTATACACAAATGCTAGAAGTCTCCGAGGTAAAATCGGGGAGTTGGAATGCTTGGTGTTGGGGGGGAAATAGACATTGTGGGTATTTCAGAAACTTGGTGGGATGAGGAAAATCAGTGGGATACAGTGATTCCTGGTTATAAATTATATCGGAAGGATAGGGGGGAAAGGGTTGGAGGTGGGGTGGCTCTGTATGTCAGAGAGGGTATACCATCCAGTAAGATTGAGAGGGTAAGAGAATTGGATTCCCTTCTGGAAATGCTATGGGTTGAAATAGTGGGTCCAAAAGGAGGCTTAACAGTGGGAGTTTGTTATTGCCCACCAGATCAAAAGATAGAGGAGGATTATAAAATGATGAATGAATTAAAGATAGCGGCTAGACGAAATAACTGTGTTGTAATAGGCGACTTTAACTACCCACACATTGATTGGGTCAATATGAGTTCTAGTCGGGAAAAAGAGATTGCGTTCTTAGACACTCTCAATGACTGTGCTGTGGAACAGATGGTCACAGATCCTACCAGGGGAGAGGCGATCCTGGATTTGGTCCTAAGTAACACCCAAGACCTGGTGAGAGATGTAAAAGTGACTGCACCACTTGGAAACAGTGACCATAATGTCATTGAGTTTAACATTTGTACAGATAGGGAGTTGCCCAAAAAGACTGACGCAACCACTTTTAACTTTAAAAGGGGTAACTTCTCTGGTATGAGGGGACATGTGAGGAAGAAATTGAAAGGAAGAGTGGAGAAGGTCAAAACCATTGGGGAAGCTTGGAGACTATTTAAAAAGACAATCCTAGAAGCTCAGAAAAAATATATACCGCAGGTTAGGAAAGGTACAAATAGGTATAGAAAAAAGCCTGCATGGTTAACAAATAAAGTAATGGAAGCTGTAAAAGGTAAGAAGGATTCCTTTAAGCGGTGGAAAGCTAGTCTTAGTGAGGTTGATAAAAGGGAACACAGACTATGGCAAATAAAATGCAAGTCTGTGATCAGGCAAGCAAAAAGGGAATATGAGGAGCATATTGCAAAAAACATAAAGACCAACAATAAAACTTTCTTCAAATACATTAGAAGTAGGAAGCCAGCCAGGGAGGCAGTGGGGCCCTTGGATGACCAAGGGGTAAAAGGAGTAGTGAAGGATGATAGGGAAATGGCTGAGAAGCTGAATGCATTTTTTGCCTCTGTCTTCACTGTGGAAGAGGAGAAGTGTTTGCCCACTCCAGAAGCACTGATTTCGGGAGGGGGTTTGAAAGACCTGAATCAGATTGTGGTGACAAGAGAGGAAGTCCTCCGACTGATGGACAATTTAAAAACTAATAAATCACCAGGCCCGGATGGCATTCATCCGAGAGTTCTGAAAGAACTCAAATGTGAACTTGTGGATCTCCTGACAAAAATATGTAATCTTTCTTTAAAATCTGCCTCCATTCCTGATGACTGGAAGGTAGCTAATGTCACTCCCATCTTTAAAAAGGGCTCCAGGGGAGATCCAGGAAATTACAGGCCAGTCAGTCTGACATCGATACCGGGTAAGTTGGTGGAAACTGTTATTAAGGAAAGAATTAGTAGGCACATTGATGAACAAAAACTATTGAGGCAGACTCAGCATGGGTTCTGTAAGGGAAGATCTTGTCTCACTAACCTGTTAGTGTTTTTTGAGGGAGTGAACAAACATGTGGACAAGGGGGACCCAATAGATATTATTTACCTTGACTTCCGGAAAGCTTTTGATACAGTTCCTCATCAAAGGCTCCTAAGTAAGCTCAATAGTCATGGGATAAAAGGACAAGTCCTCTTGTGGATCAAAAACTGGCTTATAAATAGGAAACAGAGAGTGAGTATAAATGGGAAACTTTCTCAGTGGAGGGTGGTAAGCAGTGGGGTACCACAGGGATCAGTACTCGGTCCCATGCTTTTTAACTTGTTTATTAACGATTTGGAATTGGGAGTAAGCAGTGATGTGGCTAAATTTGCAGATGACACGAAGTTGTTCAGGGTGGTGAAAACCAGGGAGGATTGTGAGGCACTCCAAAGGGATCTGTTGAGGATGGGTGAGTGGGCGTCAACGTGGCAAATGGGGTTCAATGTGGCCAAGTGCAAAGTGATGCACATTGGAGCCAAAAATCCTAAATATAAATACACGTTGATGGGGTCTGATCTGGCAGAGACTGACCAAGAGAGAGATCTTGGAGTCGTAGTGGATAACTCGCTGAAAATGTCTACACAATGTGTAGCTGCAATAAAGAAGGCCAACGCTATGCTGGGGATTATTAGGAAGGGAATTGATAACAAATCAGCCAGTATCATCATGCCCCTGTATAAATCATTGGTGCGACCTCATTTGGAATACTGTGTACAGTTCTGGTCACCACATCTCAAAAAGGATATTATAGCATTGGAAAAAGTGCAGAGAAGGGCAACTAGAATGATAAAAGGGTTGGAACACCTTCCCTATGAAGAAAGGTTAAAATGCTTGGGGCTCTTTAGCTTGGAGAAACGACGGCTGAGGGGTGACATGATCGAGGTTTATAAGATTATGAATGGGATTGAGCAGGTTGAGAAAGAAGTACTTTTCTCCCTTTCTCACAATACAAGAACTCGTGGGCACTCTATGAAATTGCTGAGCAGTCGGGTTAGAACAGATAAAAGGAAATACTTCTTCACCCAAAGAGTGATTAACATATGGAATTCACTGCCACAGGAGGTCGTGGCAGCTGCAAGCATGGACAGTTTCAAGAGGAAATTAGATAAACATATGGAGCAGAAGTCCACCAGTGGCTATTAGCCACAGGGTATAGAATGAGAACTCTCAGTCTGGGGCAGGTGATGCACTCTATTCTTGGTGCTGGAGGGGGCAGCAGTGGGAGGGCTTCTGGTGCCCTGGCCCCACTGCTGGACCTCCTGATGGCACCTGGTATATTTTGGCCGCTGTGTGACAGAGTGTTGGACTAGATGGGCCATTGGCCTGATTCAACATTGGCTTCTCTTATGTTCTTATGTTCTTATGTTAACTCAGTTCTCCC
>JAPDNY010000005.1:32359044-32402239 GCA_029375565.1 Gekko gecko | reverse complement strand
CTGCCAAACAACTCAAGTCTTTACTTTCTGGTGAATCCATAGGCGTTATTTTCCCCACAGTGAGTGCTAAATTAAGTCAGCTAAAAGGCTGAAGTTAGCAAACAAGAAGCTGCAATTAAGTCAACGGGCTTAGAAGTCTATTTAGGACTGCACTGCCAAAAGTGGAAATTTGCTCCTTCTAGAAGGAATTGCCTGGCATAAGTGGTGGCACTCTGTTCTTGTGTTGATTAGGAGCATGACAAACTTGGGAACATTCACCAGAGAGAGGGAGGGAGGGAGAGGAGAGGGAGGGAGGGAAAGAGAGAGGGAGAGGGAGAGGGAGAGGGAGAGGGAGAGGGAGAGGGAGAGGGAGAGGGAGAGAGAGAGACTGATGTAGTGGTTAAGAGCACAGACTCTAATCTGGAGAACTGAGTTTGATTCCCCACTCCTCCAACATGCAGCTGCTGGTGTGATCTTGGGTCAGTCATAAGTTCTCTCAGAGCTGTTCTCTCAAGGGCAGTTCTCGAAAGAGCTCTCTCAGCCCCACCTACCTCACAGGGTGTGTCTGTTGTGGGGAGGGGAAGGGAAAGGAGATTGTAAGCTGCTCTGAGACTCCTTCAGGAAGTGAAGGGCAGGGTATAAATTCAATCTCTTCCTCCTCCTCCTCCTCCTCCTCCTCCTCCTCCTCTTTCTTCTTACACACACACACACACACACACACTCACTCACTTTTGGTTATATGGATAAGATGAGCCTGCCTACCCTGACTGTTTCCTTTCTAACCTGCAAGATCAGCTCTCACTTTTTTCCAGTCGTGCTTCCTCCAGGGAACCCTGTCTACCTAGAACTGTCCTTCAAGAACTCTTGTGTGTCTAGTACAGAGCACCAACACAAATTAGGTTCTTCTGTGGAATATTCTAGGCTTGGTCTAAGTGTGCAGTGTCAGTGGTCCCAACCAACACCTTTTCTGGTGCTTGCCAAGAGCTTTTAGACAGTGGGTGGGGTCAGCTGGAGCTTCTGATTGGCCACCACTGGAGATTTGATTGGCTGTGCAGTTGTTGTTTTTTTAAATGTTGCTTTGGCAGCAGCCGCACAAGGATCTTGACTGTGTGAATGAAAGTAAGCTGTGGCAGCGATTTTGTGACTGGCTCTCCCTCCTGTGGTAGCCATTTTGTGGCGGCTCCCAGCATGCTGTGTCAGAATTTCCTGATGCCCACAGGATCAAAATGGTTGGGGACCCCTGGGCTGGGAAATACCTGGAAATATGGGGGGTGGAGCCTGGGGAAGATGAGGTTGGGGGGGGTACAATGCTATAGAGTCCACCTTCCAGTTTGGTGTAGTGGTTAAGTGTGCGGACTCTAATCTGGGAGAACCAGGTTTGATTCCCCACTTCTCCCCACAGCTGCTGTATGACCTTGGGCAAGCCATAGTTCTGTCAGAGCTGTTCTTGAAAAACAGCAGTTTCTGTCAGAGCTCTCTCAGCCCAACCTACCGCACAGGGTGTCTGTTGTGGGGAGGGGAAGGGAAGGGAAAGGAGTTTGTAAGCCATTCTGAGTGAAGGGTGGGGTATAAATCTCCTCCTCCTCTTCTTCTTCCAAAGCAGCTGTTTTCTCCAGGGGAACTGATCTCTGCCATGGGGAGATCAGCTGTCATTGTGGGACATCTCCAGCCACCACCTATGATCATGGGGAAGTCCATGCAATGTGTATCCCAAATTTTGGTACAAAATCAAGAAGACGTGGGTTTAGTGTGACTTTGGCCAAAACCTGAGACTGGCTCCAAATGGCTCTCCTATGCTGCAGAAGGAAACGTGAGGCAAACCACTTCTACCTAATTTGGATTCACCCCAACTTGGTTTTCATGCGCCAGCAAATGTTTACTATTCCTTTTTTAATTATCTTTCCCCTGCATTATGTCATGTAAGAATAGTTTACTGTGTACTTTTCACATAAATGACTTTAATGGGGCTATTAGCCTGGAATAAACAGAGTAATATTTGGTACAGCAAGCTGTCAAGATATCTGTACAGGGATATCAAATAAATGTCATGATGTTCAACTGCAAAGAAGGGGTCTTTATTCATTATGCATTTATTTATTTGCAGATGTAGATGCCACCCATCAGTCATTTGGCTCCTGGGGGAATGAACAACAAATAAATAAAATACTCATTCAACAAATATTTCAGTAAAATATACCCGGTTTGTAAACTCTTTTTTTCTTTTTTGCTGTCAAGTCACCGCTGACTTATGGCAACTCTGTGAGGTTTCACAGATCCAGCTCTTAGGTGGGAGGGGAGGTCCTGTTTGCAAGTATTCCTGCCCCACATCAAATGACAGAGACAGAGTCCAATCAGACGACTCTTTAGATCTGCACGAGGCACGATTGCCTCACGGATCTAAAGGTAATGTCCAGACTCCAGACACAAACATCTGGGAAACGTCCCTCTTCCATGGGCATCCCGTTTTGCCGCACTTCGGAGCCGTACTTAAAAGATACCACTTTAAATCTGGGGGTTTCGGTTACCTGCGGGACAACTGCGGACTTTCATCCGTCTGATCGTTCCACCAGCGTGCAATCCTCCCGTCGGGGTGGTCTGATATCAGACCATCCCAAGCGGGCGCCATTTTTAAAAAATCTACACATGCACAGATCAACAAGGATGTGCTGTCACATCTCTGCATATGCACAAAGAGGTTTTTTTAAAAAAACCACCGTGCACCTCCTTCAACAAGGATGTGCTTTGATGCCTATGCGCATGCACAAAGTTTTTTTAAGAAAAACCACCTCGTGTGCCTCCTTCAGTGGACGCTGTCTAGACAATCCACAATGGAGGCAGCGCGTGGTAAGGCGATTCCTCCGGGGGATGTCTGGTCGTGCGATGATGGATTAAAAAGATCGGGATCAAATTTGAGCTGGCATAATGGTGGGATTAGCTGCCCATCTGAACACATACACAGACACCAGATTTTGGATAAGCGTAGAATAAATTGGCCACGCCTTTATCGGTTACATCTGTAAGAACCATTGGCACAGCATGGGTCTCCCAGATCCACAGCATACAGTCGATGTATGCATTGCATCCAGTCAGTCGGCTTGGGTGGGAGACCCTGGGATGGCAGGTTGCCAGAGCCCACCTGGAGAACTGCCCCTAAGTGGTCTCCCCTGCCATCTGCTCATGAGGGTGAACGCTGGCAGTCCCAGAGCTGACCTGCTCCCATAAACCCTCACACCAAGATCCCTTAAGGGGATCCCCATATCCAGGAAATGGCACGCAGGCCGATTTAAAAAAACACATCTGGCCCCATGCTGATACCGCCACAAGACTTATGGCAACCCTGTGGGGTTTTGCATGCCTCAGTAAGCCCGGTGTAGGGATTAAGAGTGACAGACTCTAATATGGAGAACTGGGTTTGATTCCCCACGCCTCCACATGAAGCCTGCTGGGGTGACCTTGGGCCAGTCACGGTTCTCTCAGAACTCTCTCAGCCCCATCCACCTCACACGTTGCCTGCTGTAGGGAGAGGAAGGGAAGGCAATTGTAACCTGCTTTGAGACTCTTTATGGTAGAGAAAAGCTGGGTAGAAAAACCTACTCTTCTTCTCAGGGTTGTGACCCTGGGCTCCCTTGGTAGAAGCCCATCCCAATACTAGCCAGGACCAGCCCTGCTTAGCTTCCGAGATCTAACGAGATTGGGCTCGCCTGCGCCATCCAAGTCAGGGCACAAACTAATATAGCATGTCAAAACCAACAACAATGGATTGAATCCCAAAGACCATTTTCTGCCAGCGGAAGGCAGCAATCACTATTTTTGTTGATCCCCCTGGCCTAAGTAGGGTTGCCAGGTCTTACCTGGCTGCTGACAGGGGTGTCCTACTGGAGTTCTTTGGCATGTCCACAAAGTGTATGCACCATGATGATGTCACCCAGAAATGATGTCATCACGCAGGGCACGTTGCAGGGGACACATTGTCACTGCACTGGGCATGTCGGCACACACAAGGCTCTTTGGGGGAGGAGTTCCCCCTGCCAGCCAGATCAGGGCAAGTGGATCGGGGGCCGTGAGAGTGGGTATACCTCTGCCCCTGTTGGGGGGATGGGAACCCTAGTCCTAAGGCATCCCCCTTGTCCCCACATTGTTCATGGGGATCCTCTAATCCCCCATAGCAGCATTTTAGAGCACTCTGAGGGCTACAGTGTGTGGGGGAAATGTCCCCTTTTGGATTTAACTCAACAGAGCCAAGACGAAAAAGATTCTGGGTGGTGTGAGGGGGTCCTGAGGGAATCTTTGTCCAAGAGCCGATGGTGCCTTTCAACAGCCTTGGCAAGAACAGTACTAACATTTTGAATGGGGATGGTTAACTGCCAGCTGTTTCGGCTCATGTTCTGTTCGCTGGTCATGAGATGGGAGCCAGTTTTTTGACAGACTGTTCAGCTCAAGCTTATTCAGCAAGCTACTTTTCTAGCACTTTCAAACAGAACCACACAGCATAACTGGCAGTATTGTGTACATGTGTTTTTTGTAAAGCCCAAAGGGACTTGAATTTTCCCCAACAGACCTGTTATCACTAGGATTGCCAGCCTCCAGTCGGGGCCTGGAAATCTCCCCAAATTACACCTGATCTCCACACCACAGAGGTCAGTTGCCTTTGGAGGGTGGACTGTATGTCACTATACCCTGCTGAGCTCCCTTCCATCCCTAAATCCTGTCCTCCCCAGGCTCCATCCCCCAAATCTCCAGGAATTTGTCTACTGAGAGCTGGTAACTCCAGTCATTGCTATATACACTCTGTAACCAATAGCGAGTGAGCAAAGTAGTCATTCCAGTTACAAATTAATAGCATTGGTGTTTGTTTTAACATTGCCATTTTGTGTTGGCCATCATAAGTCAATTGTGACTTGATGGCACTTTCCACCACCACCAAGCCTGTATATAATGATGTTAGTGGGTGCCAATTAGTTGGGAGGGGCAGCATTTCACAAATGCACATCTTTGCAAAGCCTCATGGGACTTGTAGTTTTCACCCAATCTTGTGCGTCTTTAAAACATGTCCCTTTAGTTGTTAGCTATTAAAATGAAAAATAGATTGCATGGTGAGAATTATCCAATCAAGAAATAGAACATTTTATGACCAAGTACCCCAGCTAGAGACAAAGGCATTTTCCAGACTGCCTTAATATTCCACTTTCATTCCCTGATGTTACCGTGTTTTTTTCTTGTGTCCAGACAACTTTGTAAACATCCCAGTGCTGTCCCAGTTCTACCCCATTCCTTTAAAAACTGGTTTCTCCCATAATTTTAATTGTGAAATGAATTCACAAGAAAGCCTCTTTCCTCAGAAGGTGAACATTTCCCCCCACCTTGAGGATTGCCGCCCAAACCCACCCAGAAAGGTGTTTTTTTTTAAAAAAAAATTGCAAGCCAGTGCTGAAACGTTTCAGTGCTGGAAGACACCTGCACTGAAACAAGGAGTCAGTCCCATTAGGAGTGCCAACACTAGCAGCCAATCATTGCCCTCTTTATTTCACTCAAACTCCAGAGCAAATTATTGCACATCCCTGGGTGCCATTTTCAAACATGTTTTCATATCACTAGTTAGTCTTTCTCGGCAAGATCAGGTAAATCTGACAGAGGATACATACGGCGATTCCGCATTGGCTTTTCCCTCCGTTGTTTTAGCAAACCCACCTTGGAACAGGAATACCCTTCTGCATTGCATGCTGCTTTCACTTTCGTTGATCATCGGATTTTATGGTACCTTCTGCATAGATTTCTGGCTGTTCCGGGGTGACTTTGCAGTCAGTACAGCATTGGCCTGGGGTATTTGGATGTGCTTTTGAGCTGCACATTTTCCTCAGTGTTGAGAAAATGGGGAGCGAATGCCAGATGCAGAACCAGCCACAGTGCAGATGGTTTGGAGGTGTAGGGTCACATTAAAAGGCAAGCCTGGCAAGGCAGCTTAGTTCATTCGCACCAAAACCCCTGATATGCACAGAATGCTGGAGCGGCGGCAGCAGCAGCAATACAGACACAAAAGGGAAGTTTGGTCTGAGTACATAAACACTACAAAAAAAGTTACACTCACATTCAATTCCTAGACTTCCAGCTGAAACTAAAATGAATAAGAACTATATACATATCTGTGAGCAAAAGGTGTTTATTAAAAGTATGAGGTGTATAATAGAAATCCATTTTAAAATTACAGTATGACGTCAATGATAACACGGAAAAAATGATACAATGAATCCTCCCCAATTTATATGTTTTTATGTTTGTATGTTGTGGAGAAATGCCATTTTATGTATATGTTTAAGCTGGTGGGGGCTGGATAGGAGGGGACCATCAAACTTGAGGTAGGCCTGGGCCTAGTCTCCTCCTCATTCCCTCCTCCCCTCCTGTCTCCAACCAGTAGTCTAAGGGCAGCTCCCTAGAGAGGACAGGAAGTCCACCAAGGTTGTGAGGAGGTGTGCCCCAGAATGCTGCAGGAGGGAGAACCACTTCCTGGGCGGAAACCGCTTTTAGATATATAGTGGAGCTTTCGGGCTGGAAGCAAATCAGTCAGTCTGAGAAGTTGGAAGCCAGTCAGGCTTTTTGGTTGGAGTCTGCGGGGGACAAGAGGCCATGTTGGGAGACCTGCTGATCTAACCTCCTCCAATGAAATGAAATGATGTGCCTGCCCTTCAGGCCATCTAGACAGGGTATTATGAGTGTAGAAAAAGGAGAGATGGAGCAGTTTTGTCACCTTTATTTTTGATTCTTCTGTTCACTGTATGCCTGTAAATAGTTGCGTTTTCAAATAAATCCTTTAACTGTTGACATTGAGAAGTCCCTCTATACCACATAGTTCCCCCAGCCACTTGGATATGTTAGGGGTGAGAGAGGGACTCCCTTAGGAGGAGAACTAGGGCAAGACAGTCAGTTGCCAACTCTCCAGGGGAGCCCCGAAGATTGCCTGGAAGCCCTGAGGTGGGTTCCTAGTGACACTGAGGGAGGTTAGGAGGCTGTCCCACCTAACCAGAGCCCAAGACAGGGACAGTGGTGGCAGCACTACCCAGAGGCAGTGGAACAAAACCTCCCCTTCAGGTGCCAGGGTGGGCAGAGCGGGGCCTGCCAGCTGACACAGGTCCATTCTGCCACATATGTTGATGTTTGTTTGTATGAAATTTTAAAAAAACTTATTTTTTAAAAAATAAAAAGTTACACTGAAAACAGACCAGCAAGCATTGTATAGGTAAAGGTAAAGGTTCTCTTGCTCAAAAGCCAGTCGAATCCAACTCTAGGGTTGCAGTGCTCATCGTCGTTTCAAAGCCAAAGAGCCAGCGCTGTCCAAAGACATTCCCGTGGTCATGTGGCCGGCATGACTAAACACCAAGGCTCACAGAACACTGTTACCTTCTCATCAAAGTGGCACCTATTTATCTACTTGCAATTTCTTGCTTTCGAACTGCTAGGTTGGCAGGAGCTGGAACTCGAGACGGGAGCTCACTCCGTCATGCGGCACTCTCGGGTCTCGAACTGCTGAACTACTGACCTTCCACAGCTTGCAGTTCAGCGTCTTAACCACTTGAGCCAAGCATTGTATAGGTCTCTATTAAACTCTTTCTAACATGAATTATATCATACAATAACATTTGTCACATATCGTGTATCAACATTCATGCATTCATATGAATTTATGCACACTTAAGCAACACCTGTGGTCAAGGAATATGCATTAAGCTAAAAGTTTCCTCTGCTCAATGCAACAAACAAGATAATGCTAGAATTACAATGTTTATTACACAACATTTATTACAGCAGCAGCCGCCCAGGGGACACTCAGTTTGGCGTAGTGGTTAAGTGTGCGGACTCTAATCTGGGAGAACCGGGTTTGATTCCCCACTCCTCCATTTGCAGCTGCTGGATGACCTTGGGCAAGACATATTCTGTCAGAGCTGTCCTTGAAAGTGCAGTTCTCTCAAAGCTCTCTCAGCCCCACCTACCTCATAGGGTGTGTGTTGTGGGGAGGGGAAGGGAAAAGAGATTGTAAGCCGTTCTGAGACTCCCGAGTGAAGGGTGGGGTATAAATCCAATCTCTTTTTCTTCTTCATTCTGCAGGCATACTTCTTAGAGCCAAGTGGGAAAGAGGAAGCAAGGTAGAGTTCGGGGGCATGCACCAAGGCCAGAGCAGGGGAGAGGCTGGTAGCAGTGGATGCCAGTGGTGCCTCCATCCCGCTTCCACCACCTGTCAGTTTGCCTGGGGAAGCCAGCCTGCAGTTCTGAGACCCTGGCCCTTGGGAGCTTTTTGGGGAAAGGGGTGGGGGCAGGGGAAATCACCCATTGGCAAGCTCAGGGTTCAGGACAGTAGGTGGATGATAAGGGGGTGACTGACCCATAGAAAGAGAGAAGCCATGACAGGTATTTGGGAAGTGGATGTTAGGCAGCTTCTTTCAGTGTGATTGTCTCCTTGAGGCTGTTGCAGGGCTTCAGCGCATGCACGGCTTCAGCGCATGCACAAGGCAAAAAACAAAAAAGTGGAAATACAGTCCTCAAATGTGAATCTGAAGGGATGGAAGGCAGGCAGGGAAAACCTGAGTTGAGAATGTCAGTGTGAACCGATCACACCAATACCATGACGACTGGAACCGTCACAACACGAGATGAATGAAAACAGGAAAGGCGGTTGCAGTATGGAAAACCATGTTTTCCCATGATCAGCGTATAAAGAAGCTGAAGATAGCAACCATTGCATGGCAGCCAAGCTGTTTGACAGCGGCTTGAGCAGTGGGTGGTGGTGAAGCAAGATCTGAGGCACCATTTTTGAGCATGTTGGAATCCCAATTCTGCCACAGAGGTCACTGGGTGACTGTGGGCCAGTCACTCTTTCTCTGCCTAACCTTCCTCACAGGGTTGCTGTGAGGATAAAACAGAGGAGGGAAGAAGAATGTTGTAAGCCTGTGGGTGACCTTGGGTCAGTCACAGTTCTCTTAGAGCTCTCTCAGCCCCACTTACCTCACAGGTTGCCTGTTCTGGGGGGAGGAAGGGAAGGCGATTGTAAGTTGCTCTGAGATTCCTTCGGGTAGTGAAAAGTGGGGTATGAAAACCAACTCTTCTTCTTCTTTGGGTTTCCCACTGAGGACAAAAGCAAGGTATAGATATCTAAATTTATAAACAGAGCGCAGTGAGTTTGGTGCAGGTGGTGACACGATAGGTGCTTTCAAACACACTAAATAATGCACTTTCAATTAACTTTCAAGGCACTTTGCAACTGGATTTTACTGTGCGAAATGGTCGCTGAAGTGGATCGAAACAGCATTATTTAGCTGCATTATTCAGCCTGTATCATAATGCTCCTGTATAAATCGATGGTGCGACCTCATTTGGAATACTGTGCACAGTTCTGGTCTCCACACCTCAAAAAGGATGTTATAGCATTGGAAAAAGTGCAGAGAAGGGCAACTAGAATGAGAAAAGGGTTGGAACACTTTCCCTATGAAGAAAGGTTAAAGCGCTTGGGGCTCTTTAGCTTGGAGAAACGACGGCTGAGGGGTGACATGATTGAGGTTTATAAGCTTATGTATCGGATTGAGCAGGTTGAGAAAGAAGTACTTTTCTCCCTTTCTCACAATACAAGAATTCGTGAGCACTCCATGAAATTGCTGAGCAGTCAGGTTAGAACAGATAAAAGGAAGTCCTTCTTCACCCAAAGAGTGATCAACACATGGAATTCACTGCCACAGGAGGTGGTGGCGGCTACAAGCAGGGACAGCTTCAAGAGGGAACTGGATAAACATATGGAGCTGAGATCCATCAGTGGATATTAGCCACAAGGTATAGATAGGAACTCTTGGTCTGGGGAAGTGATGGACTGTATTCTTGGTGGTGGTGAGGGGGCTTCTGGTGCCCTGGCCCCACTGCTGGACCTCCTGATGGCACCTGGTATTTTTGGCCACTGTGTGACAGAGTGTTGGACTAGATGTGCCATTGACCTGATCCAACATTGGCTTCTCTTATGTTCTTATGTTATGTTCTTATTTAGAATGAAATTATCTTCACACGTACATCGGTTTGGGTTATGGTAGAAAATGGAACCCATCCCTGATTCTTTAAAAAGTTTAAACCTTTTCCTTACTGAAGGTGGGGTGCATTCTATGTAATCCATTTTTATCCCTCCATCCTGCCAAGGAGCTCAGTGGGATGTACATTCGTTCTCCTCCATTTTATCCTCACAACTACTCTGTGAGGCAGGTCAGTCCAAGGCAGATGGGCCAAGGTCACCCACCCAAAGGTCTCCCAGATCAGGTCCATAGCTGCAGTGGGGCATGAGGGGCCACACCCCCTTAATTAAAAGCCCCACCCCACAAACAGCTGTGCCAGAAACCTTATTTTTGAGCGGAGATCCCCCATTGCCTGCTACTGTTTCCCAAAGGCTCATGGGAAAGACTCACCATGACCTAGGTGGTATACAGGAGGACTGGGCTAGCAGAAAGGGGGATTGTTGGAAATGTGTTATGTCCGCTGACCGCCACTAGGCGCCAGCAAGGGACCGCTGAGCTTAACTCCCCAGGAACAATAGGGACTAGGCTCATGGACTTTACTTTGGGGAACCAATAGAGACTTTGGCAGGAGGTTTAAACCTACCAATAGGATCTAGGGTTGTCCCCGGGTGCTGTATATAGTTCTAATTGTGTACCAGTAAACCATGCTGATCACTACGACTGTGTCTGTGGTTTCTCCATGCGTCTAACCCACTACACAATAAAATGTATTGAAGGTCTGCTCCTGAGTGCCCTTCTAAGCTTTCTTACCCTGTGGAAGGGAACACAAAAGGCCTTTAAATGCCTTCTGAAAGCAATTAAATGCCCTCTGAGCTGTTTTTTCCCCTAGGAACTAACAGGCTTGCTGCCCGGTCCCTTGAATGGAAGGGCTAGAATCAGGCTCAGAGCCCCTCCCCCCTCCCCCCCCGCTTTAAAGACAGGCATTCAGATTAATTGAATTAACTGTAATTTAACTGCCCCCTTAAAAATTGAAATGTTCTCCGAACAAAAGAATCCTGGCTATGAGTCTGTCCCAGATCCTAGTCTCATATGCTAACCACATGGTTCCCAACCTCCAGGGGGTGGCTGGAGATCTCTTGGGAAAGGGATCAGTTGACCTGGAGAAAATGGCCACTTTGGAAGGTGGACTCTCTGGCATTGTACCCCGCTGAGGTCCCCGTCCTCCCCAAGCTCCATCCCCAAATCTCCAGGAGTTTCCCAAACTGGATCTGGCAACTCTACCCCCCCATTCCCTGCCGGTGGCCAGGGAGGAACTGGCAACCCTGTTGAGAACTCTTTTTCTTCTGCTTGTGGGGGAAAAAAAGAATCCAATGCAACAGCTTCCCAAACTATAAAACATAAAGCAATTTACATTTATCGAGAAATCTGTGAATATATATATAGGATGGGGTATTTTATTCGTTGCTTCTTTAGCATTATTTTCCATCTTGAGTCAGTTTTGGGCTTTTGCTATAAGACCTTAAATTAATAGTATTATCTCCTTGTAACTCTTTCGGATTTAGTACATTTTTTTTTTTTTTTGGCATATTCTCTCTTTTTAATTATTCTGTTCTTTTGTTTTCCCATTTGTCTTACCATCGGTCCTGCTTCTGCTAAGTATGGCAGTCTGGAATTTAAAATACGGCACAGCTGCGAAAGAAGTTTTAAAAAGGATACACATCCGCAACCAAATCAAAACGCTGCACCCGAATAATCCATGCTTAGCGCTGAGTAAACCTTATTTCTGCACCCTGTAGGAAATCAAATAAATGTTTGTGTTCATGCATAATCAGTTCTTCCTGCCTTTCTTGTGGACAGAACTCGGAAGCGTTAGTGGTTCACACTTTTCTCCTTCCTCATAGGGTTGCCAGGTCCCCATGGCCACTGACAGGGGATGGGGGTTGGGTTGCCAGATCCAGGCTTTGGAGATTTGGGGGTGGAACCTGGGGAGGCTGACAACCTCAGCTGGGTACAATGCCACTGGTCTCTGTGGTCTGGAGACAGGGTTGCCAAGTACTTACCGTATTTCGGCGGGGAACACACAGTCCCTGGCCAGAACATTCCTCTGTGGAACACCCACACTGCACGATGCTGTTGCCAGGAAGTGACGCCGGACGACGCTCTGGCAATGGGGCTGGAAACTCGATGCCTTCTGAATGCAATTAAATGCCCTCTGAGCTATTTTTCCCTAGGAACTAACAGGCTTGCTGCCCGGTCCCTTGAATGGAAGGGCTAGAATCAGGCTCAGAGCCCACCCACCCAGCCCCATTGCCAGAGCGTCACCCGGCATCACTTCCTGACGACGGCATCATGTGCCACATCTCCCCCCCCCCCCCCGAATGGTCCTGCCAAGACGTATCCGTCCCCTGCCGAATTACGGTAAGTTCTTGGGAAGCCTGTCTGCAGATTAGCTGTAATTCCAGGGGATCCCCAGGTCCCACCTGGAGGCTGGCATCCCTATATCCTGTCTTAGAGTTGCCAACTTGAGGCTGGGAAATTCTTAGGAATTTGGAGCCAAGGGTTGGTAGTGGGAAGGGCCTCGACAGGGTATAATGCCATCGAGTCCACCCTCCAAAGCAGTCTTTTTTCTCCAGGGGAACTCATCTCTGTAGTCTGGAGATGAGTTGTAATTCTAGGAGATGTCCTGACTCAGTGCTCCCTCTAAGCTGTGGAGTCATTGAGCAAAAATTCTACTTTGTGAGCTACTGGCATTAAAGCTGTGAGCAAGCAATTTGGCTACTGCATAAATTAGGAGACCTGGCCACATCTGGAGGCTGGCAGGCATAAAGGTGCATCTGCAGGCATAAAAGTGTGGTTGTGGCTGGAGGCTCCTTGGACAGAAGGAGAGAGTTCAGGAGAACATCTTGCCAGATACTTGACCTCTAGCTAACTTTCCGTCACCTTCCATCTGCAAGTGTAAAAGTTTGTTGTTGTTGTTGTTGTTGTTCAGTCGCACAGTCGAGTCCGACTCTTCGCGACCCCATGGACCAGATTACGCCAGGCCCTCCTGTCTTCCGCTGTCCGCTGAAGTTTGCTCAATTTCATGTTCGTTGCATCGATGACACTGTCTAACCATCTCATCCTTTGCCGTCCCCTTCTTCTTTGACCTTCAATCTTTCCCAGCATCAGGGTCTTCTCCAGTGAATGCTCCCTTCTCATTTGGTGGCCAAAGTATTTGAGCTTCAGCTTCAGGATCTGGCCTTCCAGGGAGCAATCAGGGTTGATTTCTTTTAGGATTGATTGATTTGATCTCCTGGCAGTCCAAGGGACTCTCAAGAGTCTTCTCCAGCACCATAGTTCAAAAGAATCTATTCTTCGGCGCTCGGCCTTCCTTATAGTCCAACTCTCACAGCCATACATCACTACGGGGAATACCATTGCTTTGACCATGCGGACTTTTGTTGGCAAGGTGATGTCTCTGCTTTTTATCATGCTGTTTAGGTTTAGGTGTAAAAGTTTGGGCCTGGTTAAAGGCAGGGACCCTCGAGGATGAACCAAACAACCAGACCCAAAGGGTTCTTGGCCCTTGACTTGCAGCCTTTGGTCTATGACAGCCAGTCCTGAGACTGAGGGCCTGCCCACTGTATGTTGTGTGGTTTCGCGGTTTTTTCCATATTTGCCATTTTTTTAAATGATCAATTAAATTATATCAACACAACATTTTCTTTCATTCCTAGCATGCGAACTTGCCTCCCCTGCTTCTCCTCTTCCTCTCTATCCACACTGCACTTCCTGTGCTGACAGCTGCTGCTGCTGATCAGGTTTGTGGCACCCCCAGCCAGCTATCAGGCAAGCCAAGACAGAATCACTTCACCCCTGCCTCTCCCAGGGTCTTCAACTGCTGTTGAGATGCGGTGCCTTAATGCACTCTGGGAAATGTAGTCCTTGGAGGACCTCACATCAGGCACCCTCTTCCTCTCAAGCAGCTAATGGTGGTACAGCTGTCTGCCTCCATGACTGATTGGGGCCCTTTTCAAATTGCCTTTGTATTCCATTTTAGTAACTGGCTGCTAATGGATTTTTTCCCTGTCATTTCAGACCGACTGCTATAGTGCTCACATTAGAATGGTGTTTTTTTTAAGTCCAAGGAAGAACGTGCGGCAAAAGAGAGTGTATGTGGGGGAGAAGCGGCACTGTTTGAAATGACCGTAGCACTTCAGAGACAGCTCATTAACAGCTGTATGAAACTCCCATCCCTGTATCACTTTACTTGAAATCAGACCAACAAGGGATGATGTCTGGTTTAGAACAGTGATGTGAAAAGGGCCTGGGTGTCACCACTGCTGACGGGAAGCCTGAAGAATAATACCCACTGTCATGCCAGGAGATGTGGCAGTAGGACATAGAAGGAGAGAAGGGTAATTATATGAATGAATGAGGAGCTTCATGCATTGCCCCTATGTTTTCCAGCCTCATTTTGCACCCTGTTGTCTAGGAAGCCAAAGGTCAACTCTCAGGCTTGAGAAGCTGCATGCTTTCGAGCTTATCATGAAGTCACACAAATTAGGGCTGCTACAGGCCTGGAGAAAAAAAGTCATGTCCCTTTCAAAGAAGAAGAAGAAGAAGAGAGTTGGAACTATACCCTGCCCTTCTCTCAGAGTCTCAGAGCGGCTTACAGTCTCCTTCCCTTCCTCTACCCACAACAGGCATCCTGTGAGGCAGGTGGGGCTGAGAGAGCTCTGAGAGAACTGCTCATGAGAGAACAGCTCTGAGGGAACTGCTACCGGCCCATGGTCACCCTTGGTCACCCAGATGGCTTCCTGTGAAGGAATGGGGGATCAAATGCGGTTCTCCAGATTGGAGTCCACTGCTCTTAACCACTACACCACACTGGTTCTCAATAGGGCCATGAGAGCTATTAAATACGAGACTTTAGGCAGCAGCTCATGAACAGTGATTCAGCTTTATTTACAAAGGTAAGAAAAAACACAAAAACAGGAGAGCAACAGGCCCTCTTTTAAACTATCGGGGCTGGCATAGCCACACTCCTTGTTGCATAAATAACCAATCAAAACAATAAGATAACAACCGATACATTTGTCTCCCTCCATAACCTTCTAGCCTCCTGATTGGCCTGCTACGCAGAGTAGCCAATCAGAGTTTGTTCTTTTGGATACCAGGCCTAGATAGGGGTGAGATTCAAGCTCTGTTCTTTATGTATACCAGATACATAACAAGAGCCAAGCCCTCCCTCCCCTCCCTCTCATGATCTGCCTAAGTTCACAGAATCAGCCTTGCTGTCAGATGGCCATCTAGCCTCTGTTTGAAAACCTCCAAAGAAGGAGAGCCCGCCCCCTCCCGAGGAAGCCTGTTCCACTGAGATTAGGAATCACTCTAATGTGAGACTAGGAACTGCTCTGTCAGGAAGTTCTTCCTAATGTCTAGCCGGAAACTCTTTTGATTTAATTTCAACCCGTCGGTTCTGGTCTGACCTTCTGGGGCAACAGAAAACAACTTGATCCTCTATATGACAGCCCTTCAAATACTTGAATATATCACTTCTCAGTCATCTCCTCTCCAGGCTCAACATATCCATACATCACAAGTATATAACACCCCATTAAGCCACACTTAGGTTGACCATGAAGAAACTGAAATCGTTCAATATTTTCTGGGCCTTGGCTCCCTCATCAACTGACAGCAAGATGGCGACCAAGAAATGAGAAGGAGACGGAGACTGGGAAGGGCAGCCGTGAAGGAGCTTAAGTGCAGGGATGTGTCACTGGTGACCAAGATCAAGTTAATTCATGCCAGGGTATCCCCCATTACCAGGTATGAGTGTGAAAGTCGGGCAACGAAGAAAGCTGACAGGAAGAAAGTTGATTCCTTTGAAATGTGGTGTCGGAGGAGAGTTTTACGGATACGGTGGACTGCCAAAAAGATGAATAAGTAAGTTCTAAATCAAATCAAGCCTGATCTCTCCCTAGAAGCTAAAATGACTGAACTGAGGCTCTGGAATTTGGTCTCATTCTCCAGCGACAAGAGTCACTAGAGAAGACAATAATGCTAAGAAAAGTTGAAGGCAGCAGGAAAAGAGGAAAACCCAACACGAGATAGAATCATAGAATCCTGGAGTTGGAAGGGGCCACACAGGCTACCTAGTCCAACCCCCTGCTCAATGCAGGATCAGCGTAGAGCATCCCTGGCAAGTGTTTGTCCAGATGCTGCTTGAAGACAGCCAGGGACGGGGAGCTCACCACTCCCTAGGCAGCTGATTTCACTGTTGCCCAACTCTTAGACAGAGAAAAGAAGTACTTTTTTCCATTTCTCACAGTAGAAGAACTCGTGGGCACCCAATGAAATTGCTGAGCAGTCGGGTTAGAACAGATTAAAGGAAGTACTTCTTCACCCAAAGAGTGATTAACACATGGAATTCACTGCCACAGGAGGTGGTGGCAGCTACAATCACGGACGGCTTCAAGATGGAACTGGATAAACATATGGAGCTGAAGTCCATCAGTGGCTATTAGCCACAGGGTATAGATAGGAACTCTCAGTCTGGGGCAGGTGATGCACTCTATTCTTGGTGCTGGGGGGGGAGCAGCAGTGGGAGGGCTTCTAGTGTCCTGGCCCCACTGCTGGACCTCCTAATGACACCTGGTATTTTTGGCCACTGTGTGACAGAGTGTTGGGACTAGATGGGCCATTGGCCTGATTCAACATTGGCTTCTCTTATGTTCTTATGTTTTTCCTCATATCCAGCCAGTACCCTCCCGCCCTTAATTTAAACCCATGATTGCGAGTCCTCTCCTCTGCTGCCAACAGGAACAGCCCCCTGCCCTCCTTTAAGTGACAGCCCTTCAGATACTTCAAGAGAAAGCAATCCTGTCCTCCCTCAGCCTCCTCTTCTCCAAACTGAACATTCCCAAGTCCCTCAGCCTTTCCTCACAGGGCTTGGTCCCCAGGCCACCAACCATCCTCGTCGCTCTCCTCTGCACCCGCTCCATTCCGTCCACATCCTTTTTGAAGTGAGGCCTCCAGAACTGCACACAAGACTCCAGGTGCGGCCTGACCAATGCAGTGTACAGCGAGACTATGAGATGGACTGACTCAACCAAGGAAGCCACGGCCCTCAGTTTGCAAGACCTGAGCAAGGCTGTTAACGAGAGGACGTTTGGGAGGATGTTCATTCATGGGGTCACCATATGCCGAAAGTGTCTTGATGGCACTTAGCACACAAAGAAACAGGACATTTTCCCCCCTCCAGCCAGTTGGCAACCAAGCACAGAATACACACAGCCATTGCTATAGGCCTAGGGGTCCAAAGTTATGTTCTATTGTCAGTTCCCTCCCGTGCATTTGCACAGAAATATATGGCATTCTGCTGGAACAGAACTGGCGTTATGTCTCTGAGAGTTTGTCTCAGACGCGCAGCCAAACTGTGAACCGATGTCATTTTGACAGGGCTACGTTTTCGCCATTAACTCTTTGGATGAAAAGAGCCTTAGCTATGCGAGTGATTGTATTTTTTTTTAAATGGTAGTTTTAAAAGCGGTAGTTTTGCTGATTTTTGTCCTTGATGCTAATTCCTTGAAAATTCCTCTGGAGGGCACTATTACCATAACTATACAATTAACCGAAACCAGCTGTAATAAGGATAATACAAACTTTCCCACTTGGCAGCTGGCTGGGTGTCTTCATTGGAGCTGCTCTGCAAGCGCAGCGGATTGCAGGCTCTCTCTTTGACTGAGCACGGGGAAACGATGGGCAGGCGCGCAGCGTGCAAGGTGGAATGTAAACAGGTTGCTGCACGAATGCGCCCTACTCTTTTCCCTTGTCATTTCAAAAGGCAGCATGTAGGAGTCTTCTGCTTTCCTCGGGTCAACCGGAGCAGAAGAACCACTAAAGAAAACTTGTAGGTGTTTGCAGTGGAAGCTGTAAGTAACTTCAGAAATTCCCTGCCGTGCACAGGTTGCTTTCTCACAAGGGAGTAATGCAATGTCTGAATCAAATCAGGCAGAAGTTTTGTCTCGTCCTTAGTGATTAACTCCAAAAGTAGGGTTGCCATCCTCCAGGTGGGGCCTGGAGAACTCCTGGAATTGCAGCTGATTGCCAGACGACAGTCGCCTCTCATGCATTGCTGGTTTCCCTCACTTTCACCGCACATCTCCGTCACATTTTCTTTTCGGTTCTGCAGCTCCCCCCACCCCGCTTTCACCCTGCATGTCCATTGGGTTTTCTTGTTTCATTCTGTATTGATTTCCATCCCTTCGGCTCTCAGTTCGCTTTCCGTCCGCTGTTTCCCCGACTTTTCTGAAAGTGGTTTTGTGGCGGTTTCCCTCCTTGCTTCGCTTCCAAGCTGAAGGTAATTCAAAAATAGACACATCCCCTTAGATTTTCCCCACCCCTTGGAGGACACCCCTCCACCACCCACACCGAGGTGGTTCCTCCCACTCTGCACCTTCCTCCATCTTCCCCCTTTCATTGGTGCTTACTGTATCCATCATGTAAAGTTTGTTTTTTTAAAAAAACAAGCGGGATGAGTTTAGCGATACAAGGTGTTTTTTTCTTTCTTTCTAAACTTGGATCGCTGATGGAAAAAAACATTCATAGGGAAGAAGAAGAAGAAGAAGAAGAAGAAGAAGAAGAAGAAGAAGAAGAAGAAGAAGAAGAAGAAGAAGAAGAAGAAGAAGAAGAAGAAGAAGAAGAAGAAGAAGAAGAAGAAGAAGAAGAAGAAGAAGAAGAAGAAGAGATTGAATTTATACCCTGCCCTTCACTACCCAAAGGAGTCTCAGAGCGGCTTACAAACTCCTTTCCCTTCCCCTCCCCACAACAGACACCCTGTGAGGTAGGCGGGGCTGAGAGAGCTCTGACAGAAACTGCTCTTTTTTCAAGAACACCTTTGTCAGAACTATGGCTTGCCCAAGGTCACCCAGCAGGTGCAAGTGGTGGAGTGGGGTTCTCCCAGATTAGAGTCCACGCACTTAACAACTACACCAAACTCGCTCTTAACCACTACACCAAGTGGAAAGGCTGAGGTACATACAGGAGTCTTTTCAGAAGTGGTGGTTTGTGTGTGTGTTCTGGTTATGACACTTCTCCCCACAGGTTCTGCTGGGGCTCTGCTGGGCAGCCCGGTTGAAACCAGATTGCCCAACAGAGCCTGCCAAGGAGATGATCCTGTGGAGAGAAATCTCCCCACAGGCTCTGCTGGGGCTCTGCTGGGCAGCCCGGTTGAAACTGGACTGCCCAACAGAGCCCTCCCAGGAGACGATCCTATGGGGAGAGTTCTCCCCGCAGGCTCAGCTGGGGCTCTGTGTGTCTGCGCACCCGCGTGTGTGTGTGCCCTTCGGTCAATTTCAGGATGTTCTTGTAAAACTCACCTGCATGCATCCGTGTTCCCTTTCATTCAAGGAACCAAACCAGGAGGATGTAAACGGAAGGTGCTTACTTGACTGTACTGCTTAGCCACAATAGGGCAAGGGCATAATTTGAAGAAGAAGAAAAAACACCTTTCGACACCACCCTCCACACGTCACAATTGACGTTCCCATCCCAATTTAGAAAAACGGTGTCTTTTGGTTGTAGCTGCAGAATAAATACATGGGCGGGGAGATATTGGTGCGTACGGCAGGCACAGAAATCCGTAATCAAGTCTAAAGGCTTGACTGTCCGGAGACTCTGCAGTAAGTGAACAAAGGGCCAGTTCAGCGTGTTGGGAGGGGGGAATGGCTGCTTTGATGGGTGGACTCCATGGCACTATACCCTAAGGAGGTCCCTCTAGGGTTGCCAGCTCAGGGTGGGGAAAACCTGGGGACTTCGAAGCTGGAGCCCGGGGAGGGGAGAGTTTAGGATAGGGAACTCAACAGGGTACAGTCCACCCATCAAAGCAGTCGTTGCCTCCAGGGGAACTGCTCTTGATCATCTGGAGATCATTTGTAATAGCAGGAGATCTCCAGATGCCACCTGGAGGTTGGCAACCCTAGGTCCCCCTCAAACCCTGCTCTCCCCAGGCTCTACCGTCAAAATCTCCAAGAATTTTCCAACCTGGAGTTTCCCCCCTCCTTCCCATGGAAAAGTGATAAATTCCTTTGAACTCTTTGATTGGGGAAAAACACACAACCCCCCCCAGTTCAGGTATTTTCAAAGAAAGCCAGACTGACCTCTTTTCCTTCGTTCAGCCACCAGGACTCAATCGGAATCTGCATTTGTCTTTCCCACCAGTGTCCCCACCTTTTGACTCTGCCTTCAAAAAAGCTGTCCACATTTGGTGTCGTTTTCACATCTCAACAGTGCTAGCATACTTTCACACGTCCACATATGTTTATTGCCCTTTCGGGGCGGCTCCACTGTCATTGCCCCTCCACACTGCTTTAAAAGAATCTTCTCCAAACAACATTCAAACAAGCATAGAGAAAGATGGCGTCGCAGCAGCACGCAACTGATTTAAAAATGCAAATGCAGATTCAGCCATTAATATCCTCAAAGGGGAGGGATGAGAGGGATGAAATGGGGTGGAGGGTCATCATTGTGGGGGGCTGATAAGTCGGGCAAAACACTGCTGGTTTGCAACTATATGTTCCTATGAGAAGGAGAAGGCATGATCTCGGGGCCAGCCACTCTCTCTGAACCCAACGTACACCACTAAGTTGGTATGAAGACAGAAAGAGGAGGGAAGCCATGCACACTACTATGATCTCCACAGAGTAAACTCTCCACTGAGAGTCAGTTTGGTCTAGTGGTGAGGAACGCAGACTCTAATCTGGGAGAACTGGGTTTGATTCCCCTCTCCTCCGCAGGCAGCTGCTGGTCTGACCTTGGGTCAGTCACAAGTCCTTTCAGAGCTGTTCTCTCGGAGCTCTCCCAGCCCCACCTACCTCACAAGGTGTCTGTTGTGGGGAGAGGAAGGCAAAGGAGTTTGCAAGCTGCTCTGAGACTCTGAGTGAAGGGCAGGGTATAAATCCAGTCTCCTCCTCCTCTTCCTCCCGATATAAATACGAGGAATGGAATTAAAAGAGAGAGAGAGAAGAAATATATGGTGCACATAGCAATGACTAACTGTTAGCTTATTTGTCTACTTAAAATATTTATTTATTTGAAACAGTCATTCTTTTTCTCCTGGAGAAAACGGCTGCTTTAGAAAGTAGGCTGTCTGGCACTGTACCCTATTGGGGTCCCTGCCCTCCAGAAAGCCCACCTTCCCAGGCTCCACCCTGAGATCTCCCGGGATTTCTGAACCTGGAGTTGGCAGGCAACCTTATCCAAGGTAGCTTCCAGTATGGAAAATGAAACAACTGTATGCTAAAAGCCCCCCAAATGTAAAGCATGGAAAACATGTTAAAAACAATACATTATCCATGTTTAGTCCATCATATGATTTATTTGATGTGATGACTGTGCTGAGAGGAGGAGGAAGACGAAGAGGAAGAAGAGGAGATTGGATTTATACCCCGCCCTTCACTACCCAAAGGAGTCTCAGAGCGGCTTACAATCTCCTTTCCCTTCCCCTCCCCACAACAGACACCCTGTGAGGTAGGTGGGGCTGAGAGAGCTCTGACAGAAACTGCTCTTTTTCAAGAACAGCTGTGCCAGAACTATGGCTTGCCCAAGGTCATCCAGCAGGTGCAAGTGGCGGAGTGGGGAATCATACCTTGTTCTCCCAGATTAGAGTCCGCGCACTTAACCACTACACCAAACTGGCTTGGTTGGATTAGGTTTGCCAGCTCTGGGTTGGAAAACCCCTGGAGATTTGGGAGTGGAGGGATCTCAGCGGGGTAAAATGCCATACAGCCTTCTCTCCAAAGCTGCCATTTTCTCCAGGGGAGTCCACCTCAGGAGTTTGGAGATTAGTCATTGGAGACCTCCACCACCCCCCCGAGGTTGGGGACCCTAGCTGAGTTCTCTTGGTCAAGAGGCCTCTGTTGTCAGGAGACTCCTGGTGGCTCTCAGCAGCACTGCCAGGTCTCGGCAGATGCATCACCTACGATGCCATTTCCACCGCTTGTTCACTTTCGCATTTAGCAACAGTTTCAGGAAATTGGTAGCTAAAACTGTGCCATCGTCTTCAGTCTGAATAGTTGTTAATAGTCGCTGTGTGCTATTATCATAGAAGCCATTTCCTGAACTCTTCAAAAGTAGAGGTATGAAAGTGAAGAGGAACAGTCAAAAAGGCTAGGTCACCTTTGGGTAGCGCAACCTTGACGGTGGTGTCCTTTGAAAGCTGTCCCCAGGAAGCTGATGTTTGCACAAGCCGGTGCCTCAGCAGCAGCTTCCCCTTGGGCCCGGCCGGCTTGGCAGGATGACAGAGGTCAACATTTCAGAAGACTGAACAATTTCTGCAATCCACGAAGCGGGCCTGTGAGTCTCTCTCTCTCTCTACCTGTCCTTTCACCTGTCCTTTCAAGTTGGAGACTCTCACAGGTAACTGCCAGGAACACTCCACACTCCATTAACCCTTGATACTCGGAGGATCGGCACACTCCTTCTGAAGGTTTTCGGCAGAGAGAAACATGAAATATTAGAAAAGCACATTTAACAGGACTTGGTTTAGATGCTGTGTTCTACAATACATTTGGCCTTTTTTCTTCCATGCTGTTAAAAAACAACAACAAAGAAGTGGGTGCATGGATGGAGTCGTAGAATCATAGAATGTTAGAGCTGGAAGGGACCTTGCAGGTCATCTAGTCCAACCCCCGCACTCTGCAGGATCACAGCCAAAAGATAGCTCTACAACATACCTGAAAGATGGTCATCCAGCCTCCGCTTAAAAACGTCCAGTGAAGGAGCATCCACCACCTCCTGAGGCAGTCTGTTCCACTGCTCAACCACTCTTACAGTTAAGAAGTTTCTCCTGATATTTAGCCGGTAACGACTCCCTTGTAATTTCCACCCATTCGATCTAGTCTTGCAACTGGAAGCAAGAGAGAATAGATCTGCTCCATCTTCTACATGACAGCCCTTCAGATATTTGAAGACTGCCATCATGTCCCCTCTAAACCTTCTCTTTCCCAGGCTAAACATACTCAACTTTTTCAGCCTTTCCTCGTAAGACTTGGATTCCAACCCTCTCACCATCCTGGTTGCCCTCTTCTGGACACGCTCGAGCTTGTCAACATCCTTCCTAAAGTGTGGTGCCCAAAACTGGACACAGTATTCCGGGTGAGGCCTGACCATAGCAGAATAGAGTGGAACTACCACCTCCCGTGTTCTGGACACAATGCTTCTGCTAATGCATCCTAAGACTGCATTAGCTTTCTTCACAGCCGCATCACACTGCAGGCTCATGTTTAGCTTGTGATCAACTAGAACACCCAGATCCCTTTCACATGTGTTGCTGTCAAGCCAAGTCCTTCCCATTCTATATCTGTGCCTTTGATTTTTTGTACCTAAATTTAAGACTTTGCACTTATCTCTACTGAAATTATCTCTATTGAAATTCTACTTAATGTTCCTTTGAAATATTTATAAACCACCTCTGGGCCATGAGGCTTTCTAGGCGGGGTCAAGGTTACCATCTCTGGGTAGGGAAATACATGGTGACTTGGGGGGGGGGAGCATAGGGAGGGCAGAGTTTGGGAGGGGAGGAACCTCAGCAGGGCATAATGCCATCGATGCCACCCTCCAAAGCAACCATTTTGCCCAGGAGAACTGGTCTTAGTCTCTATTGCCTGGAGATCAATTATAATAGGAGATCTCCAGGTACCCCCTGGAGGCTGGCGACCCCAGGTGGGGTACAAAGCTTCAGGCGATAGAATTCAAAATTGTTTAATTGAGCAGCATGCATAAAAAAGAGCTATATAAAAAAAAGCACTTTATTTAGCTACCAGACCGGACAATGTAAACCAGGGTGTAAAACGAGCTAAGCCTGTGATATAGGGGTGGGGAATGATCTCTGGGTTGGGAAGTCCCTGGAGATTATGGGGGTGGTGCTTGGGGAGGGTGGGATTTGGGGAAGGGAGAGACCTCCGCCAGGCATAATGTCATAGAGTCTACCTTCCATTTTCTCCAGCACAATGGATCTCTGTTACCTGGAGATCAGTTGTAATGCTGGGAGATTTCTGGACTCCACTTGGAGGCTGGTGGCAGCTACAAGCATGGATGGCTTCAAGAGGAAATTGAATAAGCACGTGGAGCAGAGGTCCATCAGTGGCTATTAGCCACACGGTATAGATAGGAACTCTCCATCTGGGGCAAGTGATGTTCTGTATTCTTGGTGCTTGGGGGGGGCAACAGTGGGAGGGCTTCTAGTGTCCTGGCCCCACTGGTGGACTTCCTGATGGCCCCTGGTATTTTTGGCCACTGTGTGACATACTGTTGGACCGGATGGGCCACTGGCCTGATCCAACATTTGGCTTCTTTTATGTTCTTACTAGGAATAAGGCTGAAAGTCTTTTGTTTTTTTACTCACAGAACCAAGCTTGGCTGCCTACCAACAGCCACTGAGGGGACAGTCCCTCACAGGAGTCAAGAGAACTGTCTTCCTCAGGAGAGAGAGCTGGTCTGCCAGGGGGAGTGGGTGGGGAACAGACCCAGCACCCGGCCAATGGCACGTGAGTACTCTTGAGTGGCGGCTGATGGGCCAATGGCTGAGGGAGAGCATTTTACAGCCAATGGGAGCGCATGGAATCTTATGAAACCAAAAGATAAATATTATAAGGAGAGATATGACCATACATATGAAATACCTAATCCTCAAGGGCTTGGAGAATCTTTATCTGGTGTCTGAAGATCACCCTTGTCCGCAAGGCAGAAACATGACATTTGTGGCTTGAAACACTCCAAAATGAAGAACACGTTGCGAAGACATTTGTCAGAACCATCACACTACTTTATTAGACTGCCCTTGTAACCTATTAAATTCACGTTGCCTTTTGCCATTGTGGTGTATCTCTTCTTTACCATCAGTATGTCTGACATAAATAATTGGCTCTCATGGAACTCTCTTGTCACATGTTGTTACCCAAAAGGGGCTGCCTCCTTTTGACTTGGGGAAATTAACGAAGGAGACAGAGCTTTGTGAGAGGAGGGTAACTAGTGTGATCTCCACCAAACTTTATGGGGATTTTTTCCCTTAGAGAACCTCTTGGAAATAAACCAGTCCAAGTTGAAAGGAATGGGTTTTTATTGAACAAGGAACAAAGTAATGAAAGGAAATACACACACACACACACAGAAGCAAACACACACTGAAAAACATAATACACTAGCTAATGAAACTAAAGGAAGGAGTAGGAATAGAAGAACGTTTTCTGGGGACATTATAGTTACCAGTCCAGGAGAGTAGAGAATGCAGAGAAGGCCATGAAATGGACCAGCATTTCACATAGGCGGAACCCAAGCCAGTTTGGGGTGTGTGATGCAAGTGGGTGCCCAGAACACACACACACACACAGACTGAAAACTATGTGTTATGTCTTAACTGACATAACACATAAATGAACGCTGCCTATTCTTTACTATGTAAAGCTTGATTCTTAGTACAGGATCGTAAGATGTAACATTCCTATTGGCCATTCCTATGGAATTGTATAAAGCAACCTATCACAGTGTAAATATGTATTCTGGAGGGAACAGACCTCATTGGTCTTTATCCAGAGTTAATGACTGGATGTTAACTTGTTATGGGTGTGGTTTTGACAGCCCGGGATGGTTTAAAAAGGGAGCTGTGCTCCACTGTGTTGTGGTGTATTCCTGAGTTGAAGTTTGCTGTTATAATAAAGCTGAATCACTTTTGCTGAAACCAACCGTGTTAAGTTGCATACTTAACACTACGTGCTATGGTTATAAGGCAAAATGCTGCCTGGGGGTATGGATGACGTGTGTCCCCCCTCAAAAAAAATACCTGGAATAGCTTTCCCAAAGTAGACAAAGATCTGGGGAAACTCACGACCATTTGCATGTGTGTAGCTAATAGTGCTTGATGAGTCTGTCTGGTGTAAACTGAAAGTGTTAACTATTTTTCTGATGAGATTGCTGAATGTAGACTAAAGATGTTAGTGTTTTTCTGATTAGATAATGATTTCTCTGATGACCCTTCAAGCACAGGATGGGAGAGGCTATCAGGTTATCTGAATAACCCACTGATTAGGTGAATAGGCAGGAGGAAGCTTGACCCGTATGATGAGATTACGCTAGGGAAGGGTGTTATTTCCCAAGAAGCCCATTGATGAGATTAAAGATTTTTGTTTATGGTGGAGAATGATCTATTAGCAAGTCCAAGACCCAGAGTCACCTTCCCAAAATAGTTTCTCATGCTTGTCTCTTACCAGCATCAGTTCTGTTTGTTCCAGCTCCATCTTGGTTCCATTTCCAGGCCAGGCTGCACAACACATACCTGATTTTGAGGGTGATAAGTAAAGAGGGCCACTTGAATAAGACTACCCTTCCTCAGGAGGGGTCTGGGTGCTAACAATGTAGGGGTGCCACAAACTTCTTGGTGAGCATGTTTGCTAGGTAAACCTACCTTGTTCATGTTTTGTTGCCCTGCAAGGCTTTTTAGCCTCTTTTTGGACTGCAATAAAATAATAAACTGTGCCAGTGCGTGTGTAAGGAACTGAACCACATGGTAACCTTCCCAGATGCCAAGCAGAGACTGCACCCAGGCAAGAGACGTTTCTCCTGACCAGCCCAGCAGCTCCAGTGCCCAGCAGAGGTTACCAGCCTGTTTCCCGCAAAGGAAATATGAAATAGAATCAGTACACACCAAAGCACAGTAACATGTTTTGATAAAATACCAGATATAGGAACTCCAAAAACGCCATTGAGAGTTCCTTCTACAGCAGGCAGCCTCTTTCCTCCCCCCACCTTCACATGCAAGACTTCACGTAGCCCTGGCAGAATCTATTCATCGTTGCCTAGTTACTGATTGAGAGCCATCAACAGCCGGGCTAATGCCATCAACAACACAATAGACGTGGCTGAATGACTCATCCTAGCTATCACCTGGTGTCAGACATGAGTAAGTTTCTAGCTCTCAGTATTGACCATCCCTCAGGCACACCTCCACACACCTCCCCTACATCTTCCAACCAATAGGGTGTTTTCAGGGACGGACTACCAGGAGGCGGGAATCAGGGAGGTAACCAGCCCCCTACCCTCCTGCTTATAAGGGGATGCCAGACCACCGGCCTCTCTCTCTACTACGACCCCTATCGAACCTTTGACCCTCTTATGTCCAGCTTGCTATCCCCCAACCCTTACCTCCATCTTTAAACTCTGGTCTGCAGGCCGAGTTTCCACGTGACAATCTGCTGGTCAGACCACGTGGCCCCATTTTTCTTAGTTTCTTTCCCCTCCATTTTTCCTGAGGAACGCTCTACAGGACTCGACTGGTAAATATGACCCACCAACGACTTACCTGCTAATGCAAATGTGCTTACCTCTCTCTGTATTTCTTAGGACTTGAATAATTGTGTGTGAGCTTGTGTAATTGTTTGTGTGTGGCAAACCTCAGTAAAAGACTTTATTTTCAATCATAAAAGTCTCCTGGTCTGTTACCAACTCCTCCCGGCGGGGCTGACCTCTGTATACATTGGTGTTCGCTCTCGCAGCTGATTGCTTATTAATAATCAATATAATTCCCCTCGTTATTATTCATAATAACGTGCAATCAGGCTAACAAAGTGGTGGAGTAACGCGGGCAGCACCCTGAACGTCTGAACGCACACGAGAGTCGACGCGTGTCGTTCTGACGGTCAGACGTGGAGGAAACCCCCGCTGGAGTGTTGGAACAGGCTTGTGTGCGAGGTTTTCTGTCTGTGTGATTGGCTCTAGCGAGCACTCTATCTGGGAGGCTTTACCCCTTCACCTCTTTCCGTGTGAGACTCTGTGCCTTAAGCACCAGAGAGTCGTGGAGATCAGCCGCACCGGACCCGACTGCTAGGACTAGCCAGTGACCGGCGGTGTTCCGAACGCAAGGGATCTCCCACACGAAGCCCCAAGGCTATCTCGAGCCATCTTACGGTCTATCTTGTGGGTGGGACCCAGAACGATAGTGTAGGGAAACAGCCGGCATCAACATCTCCCTACGCCATCCACTTTCCCGCCAAAAATAACTGCCAGAACAGCTGAGAGACGCGCTTGTTAAAGAGCCGCGACTCTGCAACCCTTCCAGCCTTGGAAGCGATTCTTTGTTTTGCTTTGCCTCACGGCTAAGAGCGTGAGTCAGTGCGAGTTCGGAGGAAATCTCGCTGAGGCATAGTGTCTCCAGAAACTCTGCTGGTTAGGGGTACACCAGTCAGGGCCAGGAAAGCCCAAAACTCCGCAGGTTTAATGGTGATCCCTGCTAGAACGTAGAAAGCTCAAAACCAAAACCGGTTTGGTGTGGTTTCCCGGTCAGAGCCGAGAGCTCAAAACCCTCCAGAAACAGGTTCAATAGGTTACCCTGTTAGGGAATCGAGCAGCTGATCACTCTCCTTCCCAAAACCTAAATAGGCTAGGTGCCCTTTTCCTGGACTGAAAAGGTCAGTCCAAGAACGGGGAGTAAAGAAATTCCCTGTTCACGCGCAGGTCTGAGCACAGAGCCCAGGCAGGCGCACTAAGAAATAAAAAAAAAAGGTTTCCCCAAAGTAAATAGGAAGCCAGGGAAGCCCAAAGCCATGTTTCGTAAGACGAGCCCTGTGCCTCGTCTGGAAAAGTGGCTCCTTAAGAGAGGTGATTCCCCGTGGGAGCCTGGATCGTTCCGAGGTCCGGATCCCCTGAAGGTTGCAAAGGATGTCTTCCAAGACTTTTGCGACCAAAAGAAACCTAACGCGTCCACGAAGGACCGCTTTGGGTGTTGGGCGCTGTACACAGCGCTCCAGGACGCGTCGGCTCTCCTGAAGCGCCAACAGGAGGCCCTCGACGCACAGGAAGCCGCTAGCAAAGAGCTAGAGGCAAAACACAGCCAGGAGCTAGAGAAGCTCAGGGCTCAACATGAGGAGGCCTTGGCCCGCAAACAGGCGGAGCATGAGGCAGAGAGTCTTACCCTTAAGGCTGAGACTCAAGAGGTCCAGAAGAGACTGGACCAGGTCACTCAAGACATGGAGGGACAGAACGACCTCCATAAGAGTGAGCTCTGCGAGCTGCGCAGAGATTATGAGGAAGAGAGTCTCCGCTTAAGGACGGAGAGGCTCAACCTCATCCTAGAAAAGCAGGGGCTTGCTGACTCCTTGCAAGAGGCAAGGAAAGAAGCCGCTTCTGCTACAGAGCGAGCAGACGACGCTGAGCTTGGCCTGGAGAAAGCTCAGAAAGATTTAATGTCGGCCCACCGAGCCGCTAAATACCTAGCGGACCGAGCCCAGGAAAAGCGTGAAATGGCTAACCATGAGGCTTGTAGAAGAGAGATTGAATCCCTAAAAAGCCAGCTGGGTCTGCAAAAGGCGGTAATTTCTGCCATCCACCCTGGTGGTATAGTGGAATCACCTGAAAGCGAGGCAGGAGAAGTGCAAGCCAGCGCTCCACTCCAGTGCTCTGCTGATATGGCGGCTCCACTAAACCCAGTGCGGACCAAAAAGACGGTCACGAGGGCAGGGGATGAGACGACGACTCAGACTGTCACGGAGACGGCCTTGTGGAAGCCGGACGAGGTGAAGGCCATTGCTGAACAGGTTGGCCCCTTCACCAGGGACAACGCTGTTCAGTGGATGACAGACGTGGCCAATTCCTATTACAGCATCAATGGGGACGACCTTACCCTGCTCGCCCGTAGATGCGCTTCGGGCTCAGATTTGGTGGCTCTTAATTCTGCCATCACAGCAGGAGGCCTGGTTGGGGTAAACAAATACCAGTGGATGAAAGAGGTCCTCGCGTACCTAAATCCCCACAGAACAGTGACCTCTTTATTCTTGTTGGAAAGACAAGGGGCAAATGAGGATCCTGAGGCATACGTAGCTAGGAAACAGCTTCTCGCCGTTCTATCTGATTCAGTGGACGTTCATGATACCACTCACCTCCCCAATTTTGAGGACAGGGAGTTCAGGGAGACGTTAGTACAAGGGTTTCAAGCCCAAACCCAGCTGGCCCTGAATCTTACTGACTCCAATGAGGGCACCTGGGAAGAATTGGAGCGCAAAATAAGGCGCGTTGCCACACTGCTACGCAGCACTGGTATTCTGAAACCCGTTAAAGGGAGCAGGAAAACCAAAGACAAAGGCGAGGACGAACCCATTCAAACCGTTACCTATGCCAATCACGGCCCCCACTCCCAGTATCCGGCCACTGGTCACTTCCGAGGCGATAACAGACGCTCAGGAGGAAAAGGACCTCGAGGAGGAGGTTATCAAAAAGGAAGGAACGGACGGGACTATCGGAATAACCCCGCTCCAGCCCAGGCGCACCTTCAGCCTTCCGCCCCTCCGGCTCCCTACAGGGACAACTATCAGCCAGGACCTTATCAGCAACCACAGCCGCCAACCCTCTATCCCCAGTTGCCGCAGTCAGCACCCCTCTACCCTCAACTGCCTCAGCCCACCCCTGCACCCCGCTACCAGGGAAATCAGCCCCGCCAAACCCCACCAGACGGCCAGGAGCCATTACGGTGGCACGCCTGGATGCGTTTAAAGGAGAGAGGTTACGAGATGGAAAGATTCCATAAACAACCGGACTCGGTCCTGTTCCAGGCCCTCGCTGAGTGCGAGCAGCAGGAGCAGTACCCCACGCATCCAGTGGTGGCTCCATTGGAGCTGGTAGAGGCAGTAGCAAAGGCTACGAAATAGGGACGCCCGGAGTCCCAGGTACTCCCCAAGGGTGTTCTGGCGCGACTTAAGCCGGATCCCTGGGGGAGACCAACCGTGAAGGCTGGGGTTGGGACTCCAGGGAACTCACAGCCTGCCACTCTCCTTGTAGATACCGGAGCAGCCCTTACGGTACTCCGTCCCCAATTAGTTTCCAGAGGGACCCAGACAGACCGCTCTATTCGACTCGCGGGCTTTGCAGGAGGTAACCATGACGCACGTGTCTGGAAAGACGTGCCCCTATCCATAGGGACCCTTTCCACTAGCGTGACTGCCTGTGATAGCCCGGGAGCCGACGGTGACGGCATCTTAGGAGTCCCCTTTTTCCGCGAGCACGGGATCACAATTGATCTGGCCAACAGTCTGCTTTGGCACATTCCAGACGGACCTGGCTTGATCAATGCGGTCCACCGCTGTGCGGCCCTAAAAGCGCCCCTCCCCGTGCTCCCTATAGCAGACGACCCATGGCTGGGCGAATTCCCAGATGTGTGGGTCAAAGACAAAGCCGAGTGTGGCACAGTGCAGAATGCATGTGTGCTAATAGAAGGCAGAGATCCCCCACCACAGAAACAGTACAAATATCCCGCTGAGGCCGAAGCAGGCATAGCGAAGACCATTAAAGGACTTTTGGAATGGGACGTTATTATACCCATGCAGTCTATCTGCAATGCCCCCTTGTGGCCAGTCCTGAAGGCAGATGGGACCACATGGAGGATGACCGTGGACTTTCGTGCGCTAAACGCAGTGACTCCACCAGTTGCCCCTGTTGTGGCTAAATACAATGAAATACTGGCAGCCATTGCTGCGGGATCACGCTTTTATAGTGTCATTGATCTTGCGAATGCATTTCACTCCATCAAGTTACACGAGTCCTGCTGGTACAAATTTGCGTTCACCTTTAGAGGGCAGCAATTCGCCTTTAAAAGGACTCCTCAGGGTTTCCACTCCAGTCCCAGTATTTGCCATGCCCACGTGGTGCAGATGTGGGAACACCTCCAACCATCCTCCAGAGACCACGTGCTTTCTTATGTGGATGATATTTTGGTCCACGCCCCTGACGCTGAGACAGTGATTGCAATCACCAGAGAGGTCCTGGGCCTCATCCAAAAGACAGGGTTCAAGGCTAGCAGGGAAAAAGCTCAACTAGTGCAGACCCAAGTCAAATACCTTGGACTCACACTAGGACCCCACGGGAGAACCCCTGATACTCAGCGGATGGAGGTAATAGCCAAACTTCCAGCCCCCACCGATGTGCCTTCACTGAGAGCCCTCCTGGGAACGTTTAATTTCTCCCGGGATTTTATAGAGTCCTTCTCTGATAAGGCGCGCCCTCTATATGCTTTGCTGAAGAAAAACACTCCCTGGCAATGGGGACCAGAGCAACAGAATGCATTTGCCATCCTAAAACAGAGCCTCGCCTCTGCTCCAGCCCTAGCACATCCAGATCCGAATCAGCCATATTACATCCAACTAGCCACCTCTGAGCGTAGTATAGGAGCCACCCTCCTACAACATCAGGCAGGAGCCCAACGAGTCATTGCTTACGCCTCCCGGAACCTCTCTCCTGTAGAAATGAAATTCACCCCTTGCGAGAAAGTGTGCCTAGCCCTTGTATGGAGCCTTACCCACTGGGAATTTATAATAGGAGGAGCTAAAGTCGTAGTCCAAACGACACACACCCCTCTGAAATACATTCTTTCGGGTAAAATCCAGGATGGGCAGGTTTCCAACGCTCGAATTGCACAATGGACCTTAGCTCTAGTGAACAAGGGAGTAGAATATAAGCGGGAGCAAAATGAGCCACCAGTCCCATATGGTCTGATAGTAACTGGGGAGCAACACGAGTGCCCTTTGCCCGTAGTGGACCACACACCATGGCCTGCAACGTGGGGAGTGTCATTCGAAGAAGCCAGGCAGAACGGTTTCATCTGCTGGTTTTGCGATGGCTCATCCTTCCACGTTGACGGGACACCCCACACTGGCTTCGGAGCCATCCGAGTCCACGACGGCGCCACCCTGCAGGAAGCCGTGAGACCCCACTCCAGCCAAGCAGCTGAGGTGGAAGCTCTCCGAGCAGTCATGCAGTTTGAGCCACTCGATTGCCCCCTTGCTATCTTCACTGATTCAGATTGGACAGCTAAAGCTGCCACAATTTGGCTCCCACATTGGCAGAGACAAAACTGGAGGAATAGTGAAGGAAAGCCTATAGCACATTTAAAGATCTGGCTAGTTATAGTGGATCTCCTTCATGAAAGAACGGCTCCCACCCAAATTTCTCATGTGAAAGGCCACCAAAAGAATTCCACAGAGGTCGCATATTGGAACGACCAAGCAGATCTGTTAGCCAAAGAAGCCGCTACCCTGGGAACTCCCCCACCCGAGCCCACAGCTCCTCTTGAGCCAGTCACCACGCGCAGAACTGCCGCTCACAACAGACCCGAGATTCCTCCCATATTTATTGACTTGGGAGAATTACAGCGTAATGATTCCGATGTAGCAGACCTTTTGCAAAAGGGCAAAGATCCCACAGGCAAATATAAAATTGAGGAACAGGAAGGAGTAGTTTGGGCCATAGACTCCACAGGAGAAAAACACTGGGTAGTGCCAGTCGAAGTTAGGGCGGACCTGATCCAATTCATTCACGACCAGGGACATAGAGGAAAAGATTTAACCCTGGAAAGAGTTAAGGATGTAGGATGGTGGCCAGGAATGCGTCATTCTGTAGACCAATGGGTCACCAATTGCCTCTCCTGTGCGATGGTTAATGCCGATCCTTCAGGACCTAAGGCACCCATCCAACATCAAAGAATAGAAGGACCTTGGGCACGAATACAAATTGACTTTATTGGTCCCCTACCCACCACTCCAAGAGGAAATAAATACTGCCTGACGGTCATTGACCCCTTCTCAAAATGGGTTGAAGCCTTTCCCTGTAAAAACAATTCTGCTACTACCACGGCCAAAATTTTATTTAATAATTTATATTCTCGCTGGGGAATTCCTAGGGTCGTAGATAGCGACCTCGGCGGGCATTTCGTTGGTGACGTCACCCAAGAGCTCTGCCACGCCCTAGGGGTTCAGCAAAGGTTCCACATCGCCGGACATCCCCAGTCTTCAGGCGCCATAGAGCGGACTAACCGCACCTTGAAAGAGGCCCTCCGCAAGATGGTGAAGTCCACAGGGAGAAATTGGGACGAAAAGCTTCCCATAATTCTCATGGCCATCAGAGGGACAACCGCTACTCACGGTTACTCCCCGCATATGGTCATGACTGGGAGAAAGATGCGTCTACCAGAGGCTTTCTGGATAGACTCAGACATTCCGGCCTCCTTTGAGTCCAAGGTCGCAAATGACCTCTGGGTACAAAACCTCACTAGGGAAATCCTCACCATCCACCTACAAGTAGCGCGCATGCTCGGTCAAAGCCAACTCGCTGTGGATAAAAGCTAGGCTGGGTCCGCAACCCACAAGTGTGGGACCCAGGACAGCAAGTCCTCTACAGAAAGTTCTCCAGAAAAGGACATGCCCTAGCTGCAAAGTGGGAAGGGCCAGTGCCCATAATTGCGAGAGTCAGCCCTGCAGTTTACAAAGTTGCCATTCCTCGCAAGAAAGGGGAAACGTGGCACAAATTCTTCCACTCCTCCCAGCTCAAGCTCTGGAAGGGAGATCCGGTCCCCACTCCACCCCCTAAGCCACCAGACCCAGAGAACGAGGCTACATCCTCACCTGAGCCTCCAGTTCCCCTCAGGCAGATTTCCCTCTGCGACCCACTAAAAATGCCTGCTCTCTACACCCTCGCAGAGACGTTCATGACCCTTTAAAATGTTTCTTTCAGACTGTACGGTCTAAAGAAACAAGGGGGGGGGGTGAGAGAGAGACAGAAGCAAGGGTGGAGCAGAGAAGAGAATCCTGCACCTGCACCAATCAGTTAAAACCAATTGCAGAAGGTCATAAAAGTTAGGAAGCAATTAGAACGATTTAAGGGGTTGCACAGTCATTTCGGACCATTTTTGGGCATTTTTAGAATTTTTATAAATTTTAATAAATTTTAATAAATTTGCATATTTTTATAATTTTTCAGAATTTTTGTATAATTTTTGGAATATTTTTGGCAATTTTTCCTGAATTTTTATGATTTTTAGGTATTATTTAAGTCTCCCTATGTTACTAGGCTAATCTGCCTAGCAACAAAAAGGTTGCCGGGCTCCCTAATCTGCCCAGCAACTAGCAGAGCACAAAGCATCCTCCTTGATTGACAAGGGATGCTAAAGAGACTCTGAGCACCACTAGTGGCCTAAGCCATCCAGGGGACCTTGCCACTCAAGGAAGGCCAAAGCCTGCCCTGGAGTTTGAGGGGCAAGGAAAGTTTTTTTTTCTTCCTCTATTTTTAACCAGACATAGTGGTTCCCACTAAGTGGGAACCTCCAAAAATTCATCGTTGTGACCTAAACAACCGATGACGTGGTGATGCCGTGTGGTCCTGTTGGTGCCTGAGTTATGAGACAAGAGGGGAGGGGAGAGAAAACCCTAACTTATTTTTTCTCAGCCAGATCCAGGGGAGCCTAGGCGAGCGAGTAGTATTATGGTCATGGTGACCAACTCAGTCTCCCCAGCCCCCAGGAGAGACAAGCCTCCTGGAAAGTTTCCCCGTGGTCCGAAATGAAAGTTCAGCCCCGTTCAAAAGTTATTAGTAATTAAAAATTGCTCCAAACAACCCATAATCCCCCGAGGGTGGCCACTTGCATATGCAAACGACCACTTAAGTCCCCTCCTACGAGCCCCGGACCATGGATAAGTCTCGAAGGAAATTAGGGGTCAAGCCAACCCTGTTTAAACTAATAACCCTCATTAGAAAAGCTGGGAAGGAGAAACGGCAGAAGCCGTGATATAAGCACCAGGAGCCCTGTTCCCTGCAAGAAACTGTATAGCTCAGAAGGCTGCGCACCAGCCTACCAAGCCAAAGCTCCCCTGGTTCGAAACCCAGGAATAGAATTTTTTTTTTCTTTGAAAGCCTAATGTTAACACTTCCCTATGAAGCGCTCCCAAACTAAACGCTGGCCGCAGTAACCTTCTAGTCAAGCCCCTCTTATGTGCCCAAGGCTGGAATAGACCCTCCCGACCTTTTCCCGCCTCTAGAAAGCGTCCTCTGACCGCGAGGCGCTGCCTGCGATTCTAGGAAAGGGAAGTGAAAATGAAACAAATACGCCCGGAGCAATGCAAGGAGCCAAGGCAGAGCCGTGGCGCCGAAGCTTAAGCGCTTGGCCTGGCCATCCAAAGGGTGCGGGTTCGAGACCCCAGTGGGAACCTTGCCACTAAGGGCTGGAAAAATTGCCTGCTTTAGCTAACCAGTCCCGCTACAGGAAAATAGAGGCAGTTTGAATCTCCGTTTTGCCGCTTGTGCGCTCAAGCGGGAATTTTTAAAAGGGAAAAGAGCTAAGAGGGACGCTCCAGCCCATAGCTTAAAGGGAAAGCCTGCTGTGCCGTTTTTACACGCGAGTCGACCACAGCATGCATAATTAGGAACCCCCATACATATTATCCCCCCTGATCATTTTTGCAGGAAGTCATCAGAAGACCAAATCTGCAGCTGGGAGAAGTAAGTATGATTTTTCTTTTGAGTATAGTGCCATTCCTAATAGGGCAGACTGCTGCTTCTTTACCTCCTAGCCATAATGCCACATTGCACAGGTGGAGATGTGAAGGAGCCAGTATGCCTAAGAGGTACCTGACCTGTATCCTAACAGGGCAGGAAAAATCCCACCTACTCCCTCCAAGAACCTACAGGTTCAAAACACACCTGGAAATTCGCAGATGCTCTCCCTCACTATTAATCAACTGTGCCAGTGAGACTACAGGCCAGAAGGTATTGATCTGCCCCTCTGGACAAAATACCATAGAGGAAATGGTGTATATGCTGTGCAGGGTTAAATATCCAAACCTGCCACCACCTGACCTAGAGGAGGACTCCACCTGTGAAGTGGCCCAAATTTCTGCAGCAGTCTGGAACATAGGGGACCCCTTAAAGGTTGTAGTGGCCATTGGATCTCATCTCTTTCTAGATGGAGACAGAGTGCTTCCAATCATTTTAACTGATCCCTCAGGACAGAATCAGAGTTTACCAGGTATCACCTGGAATCCTCTCAGCTGGGCTATTAATGCTACTCAACTAACCCAGCAAGGTCCCCCAGACTGGGCCCTAGGCCTAACAGGATCCCCCTGCCCTAACACCTCTAAGGAATTCCACTTTAACTCCCTTGGCTTTGTAACCTTCCAGGCCACCCATCAAGAAGGGAATTATACTCTTTCCATAGGAGAAGGCAACAGTACTGTATTGACCTTTGACCCCTTAATTCAAAATGTAGATCCCCTGCTAAAATTAAACTACCCAGTGATAGGCTCCCATACCCTTAAATTTAATCAAAGGGAGACTGTCCTAATTCAGCCCCAAATGTCAGTAAAGAAGATAAAGATCAGCATGGCAGACCTAGGCACCTCTTTCCATCCAGCTTGTGCCCCCTTTTTACAGCCCACTCAGCAGGGCTGGGACAAATGGCTGGTGTTATGGAAAGGGGAAGACTACCCTAAACGTTCTAAAAGAGGTCTGACCGACTGGATCGCCCCAATAGGTGCTGGGGTAGCAGTTTTAGATGCAGCAAACATTGAAGTTATAGCTAATAAAGCTTCAAGGGTTTCCTCTGACATGTCAAAAATGAGCAAGCCCATCATACAGTCCTTTGACCTTCTCTCAGAAATGCAGCATTCCACCAATCCCTTGTTAGTGGCCTGGGAGCAAATAATGGAAAAGGATTTCAGTATCCTCTTAGGAGGCATTCAGTCTCTACAGAAAAACATTTCTTTGGCCCTTGCCTGTGCCCAAGCCCAGACCCTAAATATTGTCACTGCCATGAGCATGATTAAGCAAGCCATGACTGGTCACATTCCCTTGGAAGTCAGAGGCCTTCTTAAAGAAAACCTCACCAGGAATGAAGTAGATTTGGAGCAATGGTGGTCTTTAGCCAATGCCTCTTATGACTCCAAAGCTCAGGCCCTGAATCTAGTGGTAGTCACAGTACTGGCAAAAGAGGCTTTCTCGGCCTACCCAGTAGTTCCCTTAGGCCTGCAAGCAAGCAACAATACCATTTTATATGCCAGAGACAGTAACCGGTGGGCAAGAGCTACCCCCACAGGATGGCAAACCATTAATGTCAAAGGTTGCACCCATAAGGAACCTTTAGGCTTCATCTGTGAAGACCAGGCCTTCGAGCCACACCATCCTTGTCTGGCCCCCAAAAAAGGCATGGAGGGCCAGTGCCAATTTGATGTAGTAGAAGAAGTCTCCTCCACTGTAGTCTATGTGGGGAGAGCCTGTGTCTGTGTTAGGACAGCCTGTGATTATGTGTACATCAACACCCAACGAATACAGCCTATGACCCCAAAAATTAACAGATGCTTCTGTAACATAACCACCATTCGTGGTTGTGATTTCCAGTTCTCCACTCCCTTGTGGACCCAACAAGAGATGTTCTTGTCCCCTAAACTCTATGACTCTCTCACTCCAGTCCCGCTAGGAATAGGCCTGGAGGCACTGCGTAGTTTGCTCACACACCCTGACTTGCATAAGAAACTAATGCAAATCAAGGAGGCCGGAGACCAGGCCTCACTCAAGGTGTCCCACAATGGCGCCACCATAGCAGACCTCGCTGTGGACATTAAAAACGCAGGTGGCTATAGTTGATGGGAGGTGTTTTTGGGATGGTCCCCGTCCGCGGATAACATATTAAATATGGCGCTACACCCCATTGTAGTGCTCTTTGGGGCCCAAATTTTCATGGCCCTCTCTTTGATCTGTATAAGTATATGGGTCAGAAAACAGGTCAAGAAGATAGAAAACATGGCCAGGATAGCCCAGTACACTGCCCACGACCACTTCAACTCTAGCCACCCCAGACCCTAAGACCCCAACCCTAGAAAACCTCATAAATTAAACAGAAGGCCTCATTTCATTTTTTCCTAGGCCTCTGTGTCCCTCAGCTGTTTACTTGAATTTCTTTTTTGATTCTATTTTTGAACTGAGGAAAGGGTGGGCCTTCTCAGGCCCTAGTCAAAAATTAAGGTGGTTACTCAAAGCCCGAGCTCAATGCCTCCCAGGGGACAGGATGGAACACGACTAGCTAGCACGACCTTACGGAAGGGCGTCTTAAATCCTCTGCAAGTACAATGCCGAGGGCTAGCCACGGTACCTATTCTCCATCCTGGGGCCACCAATGGGTCCACCGTCAGTGTGGGGTCGAGCGAGACCAGGCTTGCAAGACTCACTGCCTCCTCCTGAGGAACCCGATTGGTTTGCAAAGGCGTTGAGTTTAAGGCTATGAGACAGACAGAGCGAGAGTGTAAGCCTGGTTACAAGAGCCAGAATTCCCGCCTGCTCCACCCCAAGCACGAAAGCTCGGTAGGCCATGTCCTGCCTGGAGCAACCTCGGCCTACCCAACCTCAGTTCGCCCTCTTTTAAGTCATGCTGAGTGCCCAGCCTGGCGCAAACCCTCTTCTCCGAGCAAAAGGAGGACAGGCTTTGCTTAAAAGCAATCAGCAGGACCCTTTTTAAAAGTTTTTTTGCATTTTTCCCACTTTTTGGTGACATTTAGTTCATAACCCAGCATGCGCAGGGCGTGCGTACATTTGCATGCACGCTTCCACCTGACCTAGAGTAGGGGCACGTCCCAGCCCTTACCACAAGTGCCTCGCTAGCCATTCTGCGCATGTCCCTCCCTGCTCGAGGAGGGGAGGCTTCAGAAGGCCTTCCGCCAACCTTTTATTGTTTTATGTTTCCCCTCTTCCTTCTCCTTTTTGCTTATGGTTTCTATCTTTATAACTGTGAAAGGTAGGGACCCCACAAAGGGGGTCCCAGGTTAAAATGGGTGCTCCTACTTAGAGTCCCCACGGAGGCGTTAAAGCCCCCTGCTAAAAAGGGAAAATTCCCCTATCTCAGACCCTTAAACTCAGCGCCTGTGCAAGCCACCAGGAAACACATCCTGTGTGGGAGGTGCTGAGCTCGGAGGGTAATCTGAGACGAGTGTCAGCAATGGATGCTGGAATCTGGCTAGCAGCAGCCATGAGCTGAACCACAACCACTTTGCCAGTCATGGTGACACCTAGAAATTAGGCGATCCATGAATGGCACCACCACTGGGAAGGGTTGCCGCCCAAAAACACAATAAAATCAGTTCCCAGACTCTTGGGACCGCCCGAGGCGTGCAGAACTTCCCCATTTCATGTATTACCCATAGACCCCTGCGGCAGACAAAAGACATCCACCCCGATATGTAAATCACCTTCCTTCCCCCTAAAAAGCTGCTTGCCAACTCCCGCCCGGGAGACAAACAGAAACTCCCGGAATCTCCCGCCCGGGAGACAATCTCTGACAACGAGTTTCTCGAAGTTTTCCATCACTTTTCCAAGTTCTCTACCTCACTGGGTCCTCCCCAGCATAGTAGACACTTGCAAACAGAGGTGTATCTAATTCTATTCTTTAACCAAGAAAAGGGTGGGCTAAAGAGCCCGAGGTAGACCCTTGTATTCGAACCGAGGGTCAGTACAAAATGTTTCGATGCACTTGTTGGATGGGCCTCCCCGTGCGTCTGATCATGCTCGCTGCCACTGCAACACCTTGTGATGGCGCGAGTAGGCACAGGGCTCGAAGAACAGCCCTGGGGCCACTGAGCGTGTTAGTCCTCCCTCTGCTACGAGAGCAGCGGAGAATGCTCAGGGCGCCCGGCAGACGCCCGGCGGCGTTGCTTGTCCGACAATCGCTCCAACTTCGGCATGCCTTGTTCCCCCTCCGCCCTTACGGTTGCAGGGAGAAAGGTAGCCTTCCAGCAATCGGTGCCCATGCCTTGCCCACTCTGCCTGGCCTCACCCTGCTCTTGTTCGCCTCTGAAAAAGTGTCTCTAACTATTTTTAATAAATTTTTCTTCTTGGAAAAGATCGGGTTACCCAGCATGCTTTTTGGGAAAGGAGTTTTGCATATGTAAGAGCCTCCGACCGTAAATGACTTGAACCCCAGGGATGAGCCATTCCATAAAAGGAGAGCCCTTGGAGCAGTCTATGTTTATGGGACAGGGGAGCCCCTGTGTTTTTCATGTGTATTGTGTTCTATTCTTTTACTGCAATGATCGGGGAACCCCCGTAAGGGTCCCCCTGGGTTAAAAGAGGTACGACCTGACATCGTTCCCTCCGGAGCACCATGGCTCCCGTTTAAAAAGCCAATGGCTGCAGGCTGTTCCTCGAGCCCTGAGCTTACTGGCGCCAACCTCGTACTGACGCCTGGGTTCGAGGGACAGCCCAAGCTAGCACAAGGCTTTCCTCCCCCCGAGGGAGGGAGAATTATCAAGTCAGCCATGGGAACAGTAGAGCCCCAAATTGCAATCTCTTTCAGGTCTATGGTGATCCACTAACCAACCCTCTTCCAGGTACCCCATGTGAGCATCGGTGACCTCCGTGCAGGCTTGCTGTGTTCTTTCAAGGCACGCATGCTTGGAGGCTCCGGTAGCCGCCGCTTCAGGTAAAAACCGCACACCCAAAGTGCTGTAAGAAGCTAGGGGGAATTCCCGCCCCGTTATGCAGATTACCCTCCTCCCCCTCGACCAGACTGACTCGTGTCCGAGCCGAGGGAGGACGAGAGCCGCCAGAGCCGAGCGGCCGAAGAAAATCGGGATCTTTCGCGGTCCCCGAAGGAAGCCCGATGGAAAATAATAGCTACAATGTATAGAGAGCCTTCCTCTCGTGTTACGAACGGGGCGCTCATGCGCATAAGAGACTTTTGCTACACTAAACAGCCTGAGAGGAAGGACGAAGATTTTGTACCTATATAAACTGTATGTGTCTGTATAAATTTATGCTTGCATTTAACGTCATGAAATCAACTCTCTTAAAGAGACAATACATGTTTTTGGCGAAACTTCAGTTCTAATGATTTTAACTTGCTTTCGATTGCACTTTAACTTTTATGCATTTAAATGTATTTCTTTAATCAATGCCTAGATTTTAATGATTTATTCTAGTAGCGACTAAAATTTTAAGACTTCTTTTTAGTTTTATTAGCAATTAAGGATTTTTAGCATGTTTTTAAGCCTGTTTTAACTTTATATAATGAATGTATTGTTAGTCATTTAAATACATAAGCTAGCTCCCGGCTCATGCTTGTCAGCCCGGGTTGTGTGGAGTGTTCCAAAGGCAATTTGACATTTTGATAGGGTAGTTTTTTTTTTAAGTCCGTCCCATTTGATAGAGTAGTCAGTGGCACCCAGGTGACAGCACTCTCCAGTGGACGATGACATCGCTGCCTCCGACGACATCCGTTCCTGATTGTGTGACCCTTTCGCCTGACGTCTCCAGGGTCCCAAGGGGGGGAAATGTTGCCCTGCAAGGCTTTTTAGCCTCTTTTTGGACTGCAATAAAATAATAAACTGTGCCAGTGCGTGTGTAAGGAACTGAACCACATGGTAACCTTCCCAGATGCCAAGCAGAGACTGCACCCAGGCAAGAGACGTTTCTCCTGACCAGCCCAGCAGCTCCAGTGCCCAGCAGAGGTTACCAGCCTGTTTCCCGCAAAGGAAATATGAAATAGAATCAGTACACACCAAAGCACAGTAACATGTTTTGATAAAATACCAGATATAGGAACTCCAAAAACGCCATTGAGAGTTCCTTCTACAGCAGGCAGCCTCTTTCCTCCCCCCCCCACCTTCACATGCAAGACCTCACGTAGCCCTGGCAGAATCTATTCATCGTTGCCTAGTTACTGATTGAGAGCCATCAACAGCCGGGCTAATGCCATCAACAACACAATAGACGTGGCTGAATGACTCATCCTAGCTATCACCTGGTGTCAGACATGAGTAAGTTTCTAGCTCTCAGTATTGACCATCCCTCAGGCACACCTCCACACACCTCCCCTACATCTTCCAACCAATAGGGTGTTTTCAGGGACGGACTACCAGGAGGCGGGAATCAGGGAGGTAACCAGCCCCCTACCCTCCTGCTTATAAGGGGATGCCAGACCACCGGCCTCTCTCTCTACTACGACCCCTATCGAACCTTTGACCCTCTTATGTCCAGCTTGCTATCCCCCAACCCTTACCTCCATCTTTAAACTCTGGTCTGCAGGCCGAGTTTCCACGTGACAATCTGCTGGTCAGACCACGTGGCCCCATTTTTCTTAGTTTCTTTCCCCTCCATTTTTCCTGAGGAACGCTCTACAGGACTCGACTGGTAAATATGACCCACCAACGACTTACCTGCTAATGCAAATGTGCTTACCTCTCTCTGTATTTCTTAGGACTTGAATAATTGTGTGTGAGCTTGTGTAATTGTTTGTGTGTGGCAAACCTCAGTAAAAGACTTTATTTTCAATCATAAAAGTCTCCTGGTCTGTTACCAACTCCTCCCGGCGGGGCTGACCTCTGTATACATTGGTGTTCGCTCTCGCAGCTGATTGCTTATTAATAATCAATATAATTCCCCTCGTTATTATTCATAATAACGTGCAATCA
>JAPDNY010000005.1:32293371-32358944 GCA_029375565.1 Gekko gecko | reverse complement strand
GTTTGACAGGTGGGAGGAGTCATGGTTCAATGGTAGATTATCTACCAGGCACACAGAAGGCCTCAGGTTCAATCCCCAGCATCTCCAATTAAAAGGATTGGGTAGCAAGTTATGCGAAAGTCCTCTACTTGAGATCTTGGGGATATGCTGCCTGTCAGAATAGACAGTATGGATCTTGGTGGACCAGTGGTCTGATTCAGTATAGGGCATATTCATGTGTGTTCATACTTTGGGAGCCAGTTTGGTGTAGTTGTTAAGCGTGCAGACTCTAATCTGGGAGAACTGGGTTTGATTCCCCACTGCTCGACTTGCAGCTGCTGGATGACCTTGGGCAAGCCATAGTTCTGCCAGAGCTGTCCTTGAAAGGGCAGTTCTTGAAAGAGCTCTCTCAGCCTCACAGGGTGTCTGTTGAGGGGAGGGGAAGGGAAAGGAGATTGTAAGCCGCTCTGAGACTCCGACACCATTAGTCCATATAACCATATTCTGTTGCTTCCTTGTCCATTACTGTATTTGGACTTGAGATTGTGACCCATCTCGTCCATTACTATATTTCTGTATGCTGCATGCTGCCTCGTCCATTACTGTATTTGCTTCCTCATCCATTATTGTATTTGGATTTGAGATTTTGCCATTGGATCCCAAGCCATTTGTTCCTGGATGGGGCCAGCTTATGGGAGAAACTGACCAGCCACAAGATGGACAGCAAATGGGGCGAGAGGCAGGACATCATTGACATGTTGCTGAACGTCAAGCAGGCCAATTTCACCCGGAACGTGCTCTCCAAGGCCCTCTACGCATGCCTCCTTAACTACCTGGTGGACGTGAACGGTAGCCCCAAGGCTTTTTTGGTAGAAAAAGTCCATCAGGAACTCATTAGCATAACAGGCCACACCCAATAGCAGGAACTCATTAGCATAACAGGCCTGACAGCAAAGTTCATTAGCATATTAGGCCACATCCTCATGTTACCAGAAATGTGGTCATCCAGCCACACCCACCTTTTGCTTCTTATTCTGTTTACCTTGCTTGTTGTCAAAACCCAGGCCTTTTTTTGGAGCAGGAACATTCTTTGCATGTTAGGCCACACACCCCTAATGTAGCCAATCCTAACAAATTTCTGCTGTTGGGTGTGGCCTATTATGCTAATGAGTTCCTGCTGGGCGTGGCCAACTTGGGAGCCAGCCGGAACTCCGTTCCTGTGTGTTCCTGCCCCAAAATAGCCCTGGGTAGCCCAAAGGGCCCCTTAGCTGAGTCATTGTGATGAAGGCTGTGTGCCAGCAGAGCACGGAGGGGTATCCATGTTAGTCTCTAGGAGCAGGATAAAACAAGTATACAGCTACGGTTGCCAACTCCAGGATGTGAAATTCCTGGAAATTTGGGGACAGAGCCTGAGGAGGGCAGATTTCAGGGAGGGGGGGGAACATCAGTGGGCTATAATGCCGTACTGCCCACCCTCCAAAGTGGCCCTATTCTCTAGGGGGACAGATCCCTGTAGTCTGGAGATCCGGAGTCTGGAATCACTGCAGTGATGAGTTTTTCAAGAGGAGCGGATGACCTTCATCGCGATTGCCAAGACCACCTCCCCCGTTCCACTTTCAGCCTTATGAAGTCTTGAGGAAAGAAAGTACGAGAGATTTTTTTTTTTAAAGGAGCCAAAAAAAGAAGAAGAAGAAGAAGCTTGAATGCAAGCAAGCTGACGAACTAAGGTCATCATAAATGTTAGAACAAGCGGGGAAGAAGAGGGCACATCGGCTCGCCCGGAGACAGCCTTCAGCAGCTTGCGTTCGCCCGATCCCACACTAAGTCATCGGATTTTGCTTCTAATTTTCAGGGAATTTTTCGACTGCTTAAATGTAGCCCCCCGAGGCAACTTCTGATTGGAAATAAAAAGTATTCCCAGTGGCCGGATGCTCTCTTTCACTATTCTCTTTTATTGACTCAGGGCCCGTGCTTCTCTCATTCTTCTGCACTCCGTCTCTATAATTGATAAATTTCTTTCTCTGCTCCATTTGCTCTCATGCTTCCCTAATTCTGTTTGCCTTTCCCCTTTCCATTCTGTTTTCTTTCCGCTGCCCCAGCACTCCTAATTACCACACTGCTGTACACGCAGGATGTACAGATAGAGCCTTTCTTTTTTCATTTTGTTATTGTATGTGGATGTGAGTCTTCCACTCGTTTTCGTTCTGGGTATTCCCAAATCATTTGTTGTTGTTTTTAAATGCCATTAATAGGTAGCTGACACAGAAACGGCTTAGGAAAATGCGTTAACGGGGAGGAATTTGGTGCATGACAATAGAATGTGGCATGGAAATGGGAGTTTGGGTTCAGTCGGTGCCGGGGGATGGGTGGGGGAAGTGAAATCAGAATGGAGATTCTTCAAATGGAAGTGCTGGGGATGAGAAACAGCACCCCTATTCCAGCTTCACTTGTATCCGTGGTTCTGGGCGTAGGCAAGAATGGAAAGAGCATCTGCTTCAGTTCTTGTTAAAGACAAGGGAAGGCAAAGTCCTTGAAGGACTGGAATTCAAAGGAGACAGATGCTCAGATCTTATTAGGTAAAGGTTCCCTTGCTCGAAAGCCAGTCAGATCCGACTCTAGGGTTGCGGTGCTCATCTCCGTTTCAAAGCCAAAGAACCAGCGCTGTCCGAAGACGTTTCCGTGGTCATGTGGCTGGTATGACTAAACACCAAGGCGCATGGAATGCTGTTACCTTCCCACAGAAGTGGTACCTATTTATCTACTTGCAATTTCTTGCTTTCGAACTGCTAGGTTGGCAGGAGCTGGAACTAGAGACGAGAGCTCACTCCATCATGCGGCACTCTCAGGTCTTGAACTGCTGAACTACTGATCTTCCACAGCCTGTAGTTCAGCATCTTAACCACTTGAGCCACCGCAGCTCAGATCTCATTACAGGATTCTAAAAGCAGTGCCCACTTCACTGTGAGTGCAAATCATGGATGAGAAGAAGAAGAAGAGGAGGAGGAGGACGAGGACAACAAGGAGGAAATTGGATTTATACCACACCATTCACTACCTGAAGAAGTCTCAGAGCAGCTTACAGTCTCTTTTCCCTTCCCTTCCCCACAATAGACTCCCTGTGAGGGAGGTGGGGCTGAGAGAGCTCTCTTGAGAACTGCTCATGAGAGAACAGCTCTGAGAGAACTTGTAACTGACCCAAGGTTACACCAGCAGCTGCATGTGGAGGAGTAGGGAAACAAACCTGTTTCTCCCAGATTAGAGTCCACTCCTAACCACTATATCAAACTGGCTCTCACCAATCTGGCTGTCACTACAGAAAATTGGAAAAGCATAGAGGATCTCAACAATTTGGAAGCTAATAAACCGGTAACCGACCAGGCTATTCATCTGACTTATCTTCAGCACATAGAAAGAGAAAAAACAGAGTGGAAGAATGAATAGATTCTCAACTCCAAGGCCAAGGTCAGACTGGCAGTTTGGCCCGAGATAGGCACATTTCAGAAACGTTTCACAAACGGATTAAAGGGCCGGTTCACACAGGGACATCTGTCAGGCATTCCCCAGCCGTACTCAACTCGTCTTGTAATGCTTCCCTCCCAAGTTTAAAAAATACCAGGTGAAAGTGGTAGCAAACCCTGGAGAGCATGTTCATCCCAATTCAGGGATGTGTGAATGTGAACAAGCTGATCCAGTAAGAGATGCACTTATGCGCATAAGCACATAAGTGCATATAACTGGATTACACAAAAACGTCGCTTACAGCTGTGCCTCTGCCAGGGGTGGGCCAACAGTGCGAAGGCTTCCTTGTGCATCCTCCCCTGTATGCTCCCGCATCAGTCGGTGCAGTGTGACCGGGAAAACCCGGAACAGTTTGTGCCGGATCTTTTTGCCACGATTCCCTCGCACTTCAAACTGCCAGTCTGTCCTCGGCCCAACTTTATGAAACATGGTAGTTTTTAGATCTACAGTAATGCACATGCTAAGCACATCTTATGGACCAATTTTTCCAAAATAAATACTCAGGAAAGACAGGTGAACATAATCCAATTTCTCTCAGATTTTTTAGAATGCGGTTTATCTATTACTACTTTTAGATAATGGGTTGATTTACTAAAAAGGGCTGTTGTCCATATTTTCTTCTATCAATCTATAATGTTTGTTCATTTGTTTAAAACATTTTTCTGCCCCCTTTCCACCTAGCCAGGGTCCCCAAGGTGGCACACTCGAACCATTCAAACATTTCAACAATGAGAATAACATTGCAATTATAAAATGCTGCAATAAAAAGATGCAAACAAACAAAGCCAGAAACATGGAGGAGGGTCAATAACCCTTAAGGGGTTAGGCCAAACACAATAAGAGCCGTCTTAGTGGATTTTTAGTTTTCTACTTTTAGTTTTCAGCTGTTTTTAGGCTGCATTTATTTATTTACTTAGGTAAAGGTAAAGGCTCCTTGCTCGAAAGCCAGTCGAATCCGACTCTAGGGTTGCGGTGCTCATCTCCGTTTCAAAGCCAAAGAGCCAGCGCTGTCCGAAGACATTTCTGTGGTCATGTGGCCGGCATGACTAAACACCAAGGCGCACGGAACGCTGTTACCTTCCCACCGAAGTGGTCCCTATTTATCTACTTGCAATTTCTTGCTTTCGAACTGCTAGTTTGGCAGGAGCTGGAACTAGAGACGGGAGCTCACCCGTCATGCGGCACTCACGGGTCTTGAACTGCTGAACTACTGACCTTCCACAGCCTGCAGTTCAGCGTCTTAACCACTTGAGCCACCGCAGTTCCTTAGAGGAACATATATTACAGTTTCTCAATTTTTAAAAAAATTACAGGGCTGCCCTTAACAGAAGAACAGTCTCCTAATCCTATTGAAGTCAATGGACTTATACCCTTCAAAGTCCATTGTCATCAATGGGTTTAGAAGGGTGTACTTCTGTTGAGCATTGCACTGTTAGAAGCCCAATCTGATCATCTGGTACATTTCTACTAGTTGCTAAAGTATACTGTTTCAGACTGTAGATGCTTCAGATTATATGTTTTAATTTTTTCCTGGAAGAACACTTCTTATACCCACATAAGAGCATCCCAGGAAAAAATGCTGGCCAGGAACATTTCCTTGACAAGTTTTGTAATAGCAGTGAGTGATTTTTTTCTTGGACAGTCAAATAATAGATCTTTCAAACTGTACAGACCAGCAACAGATCCATCATTGATAATTCTGATAATCAATTTTAGCTCTTTGTTAATGGCTGCATACTGAAAAGATTGGGGGTGTGACCAGGGGTCATTTGGAGCAGGAACACGCAGAAGCAGAGCTCTGGCAGTTAGAAGCACAGGCAGTGGCAAGCCCCGCCCCCAGCTCCCAGCAGGAGCATGAAGCAGCACATGTAGCATTCCTCCTGGGCCCAGATAGGCTACTCTGGGACTGGAATGACAGCCCTCAGAGTGGAAAGACAGTCCTTAGGGGTGGAGCCTGAGTGGTGGGTGTTGCTTTCTGACACACTTCCAGTGATGTTAGGGGGTGTGGCATATGCAAATAAGCTATGCTAATGAGCTATGTTAATGAGCTCCTGCACCTCTTTTTCTACGAAATCACCCCTGGGTGTGACATGACATGTAACAGTACATTTGCCCCCATGGTGAGTAAAACCCTGCCCCAATCTCCCACCCTCAAGAAATTAAAGAATGTGGAGGAAATGATTGGAAAATGGCCTCTATAGCAAGAGTGTTAAACATGCGGCCCGGGGGCGGATCAGGCCCGCAGTGGAACTGGCTGTCTTCTGCTTCTTCTTCCAGTTCTGCTGCTGCTGCGTCATTGTTGGTTTGCAGCTTACAGATACACACCCAAACAGCATACTCAAGATTGCAACAGCACAGACGTTTTGATGCAGTAATTCAGTGCAAGAGGTGTCAGTTATCAGACACTGTTAAATAAACAAAATATTGCAAGAGTGCTAATGTTTTAAGCAAGTTTTTATTTTAAGTAAAAAAAAAAAAGCTTTGCGTTTGTGTCCTTTATAAAGTTTATATCTCTGCTTCCTGGCATTACATTTTATGACACACCTGGCCTGGCCCAGCAAGGTCTCATTTATGTCAGATCTGGCCCTCATAACAAACGAGTTCGACACCCCTGCTCTACAGTAACACTCTAGGAATTCCCCCGTATCTCTACAGTCTTTGCCATAGAGATCAGGGGAAATTCCTGGAGAGTCACCCAGAAGTGACAGCATCACATCATCCCTAATCTCCACCATCCCCAGCCACTGCCCTCGAAATCTCTCAGCATTTGCCGAAGTAGTGCTGGCAACCCTACTGAAAGGCCTCTATGGATGTGTCCTTCATTTACTTTCATCTACTCATTAACAGTTCTGTTCTAATCTATTGTTGTTCAAGGTCCTCAGGATGGCTGTCATACAATGGAATCCTAAGCATTTCTACTCAGAAGTAAGTCCCATGATGTTCAATGCGGCTTAAGTGTGCATAGGAATCCTCCCATAGTCCCCCCATCTCTTCTACATTTTTATCCTCACATCAATCCTGGAGTTTTGGGGCGATTCTGCATCTAGCATTTGCTCCACATTTTCTCAACTTGGAGGAAAAAGTGCAGCTCAAACCCACATTCAAATACCTCGGGGAACCCCGTACTGACTGCGACGTCACCCCTGCACTGCCATAAAATGGCCATAAATCTATGCAGAAGGTTCAATAAGATCCGTTGATCAAAGAAAGCAAAAGCGGCATGCAGTGTGGAGGCTACCATAAAATCCGATAATCAAAGGAAGTGAAAGCAGCACGCAATGGAGAGGGGAATTTCTGTTCCAACGTGGGTTTCATTAAACAATGGAGGGAACAGCCAGAGCAGAGTCATCCTAAAAGAAAGTGTCAAGCAGGGCTCAAAACAGGCAAGATGTTGGCAGATCCCTCTTTTTAGAGCTTAATTAATGGGGGGTGGTAGCTGTGAATTTTGTGCATTGCACAGGGGGTTGGTCTAGGTGACCCTTGGGGTCCCTTCCAGCTCTATGTTTCTAATTACAGCCACCAAGGACCCCGAGTTGGACTGGGGCTGTGTGGAGAGCTGAACAAGGGTCTCCCTGCTCCCAAGCGATGTACTTCTTAACAAATCCAAAAAAATATAAAAGGAACCAATCCTTATTGTCTTTTGCTTATCTCAAAACAGCAGTGCAGCGACTTCTTTTAATAGAGATCTCATTGCCTTTGTTTCTTTTTTTAACTGTTAACCACCTTCAGCAATCTGTTAAATAAATAGTTACAAGAAATGAATAAATAAAATCGTGTTACTGGGGAGTACTTGAAAAGACAGTGACGACCGTACCTGCGGTCAATAAGGAGGACTAATTTGGAGGCTACTCTTTGACAGTGGAGTGCCTACCAGCTGTTCCAAGGACCTCGGGGGAGGGGGGAGAACAGTGTTCACACAGTAATTCTTCAACTGTGGCTGTGGTCGTCTTAATAGAAAATAAAGAAAACCCAGTTGCTCCGCAACTCCCAGTATTCCAAGGAACTCTGCGAGTCTTCTTCCCCCAGCTGAAATAGCCAGTCATATCTTGTTCCGCATGTTCCTTGATTAGCTTTGATTTCAGGGTTCTCCTACCCTGGCCACCTTTATTTACAGCAACACCCACCGCTCAGGCTCCACTGGACTGTTTTGAATTGCTAGCTATTTGGGGGGGGGGATGTGCAGGGTCTGTACCTGAATAAAACTTGATCTTAATGGTGCCACTGGACTCTTTTGGATTGCTAGCCATGGGGGGGAATGTGCAGATCTGCCCTCACAGAGGAGGGAGAGCTTGTACCTGAAGGCAGGTGTGTGTGGGGGGGCTCTGTAATTAACCTGGCTGCTTCTTGCTCCTTGTGACCCGACTGAGGGCTGCTGGAAGCAGAGGGTGGGGCTTGTTGCATGTGCCCATCCCCTGGGCTCTTTACTGCCAGAGCTCTGCTCCTGTGCGCTCCTGCAGGAAATGACCCCTGTATATATCTCTTCTATAGATACATAGCTGATAAAGCGAGTGGCCTCTGACTCCTGAGAGTTCACATTGGAATACAACTTGTTAGTCTTTATGGTGCCACTGGATTCCTCTTTAAGTTATTGTGTCCTTTTTTATAATTATGTATCCCAAGCTGTTTTGGGATCCATTAAAAATCTAACTAAACCCAATCAGATGCTAATGCAACCATTTAAAAAGGCCCAGGAATAAATGTTATATCTTGATTGTCATTTCTTTCTTTCTTTTTTTTTTTTGATGTCAAGTCCCACATGACTGATCAAGACCCTGAAGTTTTCAGAGCTAAAGGTGTTCAGAGGTGGTTTGCCATTGCCTGCCTTTGCATCATGACCCTGATATTCCTTGGCAGTCTCCCTTCCAAATACTACCCAGGGCCAACCCAGCTTAGCTTCTGAGATCTGACAAGATCCGGCTAGCCTGAGGTATCCAGTTCAAGGCAATGTATCTTATGTCAAATATCATCTGGCCCCTCCTGTTACCATCATGTTACCATTCTGTTACTGTCTGTTACCATTGATCATGGTCTCCAATATTTGAGGATACAGAGTGCTAACCGTCTTGGCTTAGCCAAAGGGAAGGTAATTACATTCTAGAATCCCTTATGGGATTTAGCCCTTTCTGCTTCTAATTATTTAACACCAGAGGACCACTGTAATAGAAGAAGAAGAAGAAGAAGAAGAAGAAGAAGAAGAAGAAGAAGAAGAAGAAGAAGAAGAAGAAGAAGAAGAAGAAGAAGAAGAAGAAGAAGAAGAAGAAGAAGAAGAAGAAGAAGAAGAAGAAGAAGGAGGAGAGGAGGAGATTGGATTTATACCCCACACTTCACTACCCAAAGGAGTCTCAGAGCAGCTTACAAACTCCCTTCCCTTCCCCTCCACACAACAGACACCCTGTGAGATAGGTGGGGCTGAGAGAGCTCTTGACAGAAACTGCTCTTTTTCAAGAACAGCTCTTATCAGAACTACGGCTTGCCCAAGGTCATCCAGCCAGGTGCAAGTGGAGGAGTGGGGAATCAAACCCGGTTCTCCCAAATTAGAGTCCGCGCACTTAACCACTACACCAAACTGGCTCATAATAGTTGTGATGTAGTTGAGCGTCATCGTTTTAAGGGTTAACTCTGATTTTATTGTCTTCCATTAATGTCTGCAACCCACCCTGAGCCCATTTGCGGGAAGGGCAGGATAGAAATTGAACCAAAAAAGTAAATTACAATGACAAATGTAGCCATTTTTTTTTAGGAAAATAATCTTATTTTAAGTAACTATGTAATCAATCAGAATTAACATTAAACATAAACACCAATATAAATATTACTAACGTGACTGATCTAACAACATCAGTGAGTATTTTAGAGAACCCACAAAAAAAACAAAGCATCAAGCATAACAGCAAAAGAAAAATAAAACACTATAAACATATATATATATGTTTATAGTGTTTTCTTTTCTTTGCTGTTATGCTTGATATATCTATATCTATATCTATATCTATATCTATATCTATATCTATATCTATATCTATATCTATATATATAATGAAATAATCCACAAACTATTTTCTTTAAATCTATTCTTCACCTTTAGCCAATATTATAATATAAATAGAATTAATGGTATTAGAGTATCCTGTTAACTGCCTTCAGCAGTATGTTAAAAAAATTCAGAAGTCTGTTAAAAAAAATTAGTCAATAAAGCATACTGAAATCATACTAGAAGACCCAGGTCTTTCCGCAAAATTAAAACTTTCCGTTGCTTCCTAAAATATTTTGGTCAGAGCGTTGATCTAAATAATGGTGGAGATCCATGACTACTGTCCCCATATATGTTCTGGTCTTAGGCTGCTGCACTGCAGAACGGTGGCTTCAACTCTTCCTCCCTGCACTGTTCCTCTCCGGAGAGCCAATCTGGTGTAGTGGTTAAGTGTGTGGACTCTAACCTGGGAGAACCAGGTTTGATCCCCCACTCCTCCACTTGCACCTGCTGGATGACCTTGGGCATGCCATGATTCTGACAAGAGCTGTCCTTGAAAGAGCAGTTTCTGTCAGAGCTCTCTCAGCCCCACCTACCTCACAGGGTGTCTGTTGTGGGGAGGGGAAGGGAAGGAGATTATAAACGGCTCTGAGACTCCGAGTGAAGGGCAGGGTATAAATCCAATCTCTTGGGTATGTTGTAGGTATGTAGGGCTATCCACCTTTTGGGTATGTTGTAGGTATGTAGGGCTATCTTTTGGCTATGCTCCTGCAGAGTGCAGGGAGTTGGACTAGATGACCTGCAAGGTCCCTTCCAGCTCTAAGATTCTATGATTCTTCCTCCTCTTCTTCTTCTTCTTCTTCTTCCTCTCCTCCTCCTGCTTCTTCTTCTTCTCCTCCTCCTCCCCCCACTGAAACTGGCATTCCAGTAACCCTTAGTCCTCATAGGGAAGAAAAGCAAACATTAAATAGGTGCATGACTTTCCCCCTACCAGATCGGAAATCATCCTGGGAGGGTCATCCTCGGGGAAGAGGAGGGGGACTGTCAATCTGGGAAATCACATGAATGAGGAAAAAAAATTAAATCCCCTCCCCCTTCTAGGGTTGACAACCTCCAGGCGGGGCCTGGTATTCTCCTGGAATGACAACTGATTCTTAGGCTACAAAGATCAGCTCCCCTGGTGGAAATGGTGGCTTTGGAGGGCAGACTGTGGCGCTCTGTGGCCACTGAGCTCCCTCCCCTCCCCAGACTCCACCCTTCCCAGGCACTGCCCCCAAATCTCCAGAAAATTCCCATGCCAGATTTGACAACCCTCCCCTTCTTCTTGTACTCCATGACCTCTGTTTAAAGCCATTTTTGGCCTGGGGCCTGTTATGTCTCTATAAACTTGAGCCAAGGCAAGGATTGTAATCCCTGAACTCCTATTGGTTGCCTTTGTATTACCGTCCAATCAGGACCCAGTGTAATGTTTTGGAGGGAACAAACCTCATTGGATGTTATCTTTGTAATCTCATTGGTTACTTATTGTACAGTAGGCGGGGCTATATTAGCCCGGACTGTTTAAAAGGAGCTGTGCTCCACTGTTTAAGTTGTTCACTGTTCTGGTTACTGTTGAGCTGTTATCACTTTGCAATAAAGCTGAAATCACTTGTTTGCTGAAATCGAGTTAAGTCCCATACTTAACAGGGCCTGCATACTGTAAGGTCTATATGAACCCACCCAACTGCTACCCTCATCCTCAGAGGCCCTGCATAGGGCTCCCCCACCATGGAGGATAGATGGGTGGCAACCCAAGACAGAGCTCTCTTAGTTGTGGTGCTGAAACTCTGAAACTTCTTCCCCAGGTCAGGGCAGGGCTGGACTGTCCCCTAGGCACACCTAGGTGATCCCTTACAATGTCAGAGGTGCAGGGGTGCAGACCAGTCTTGTCACCATCCCACCTGTCTGCACCATCAGGGTCTGCTGTGACAAGTGGCCACCACGGGGAGGCACCCCGGCAGGCCTTCTTCCTCTCCTCCTCCTCCACAGCATGAGGGAAGGAGGGTGGGTAGCATCGTCCCACTTCCCTACAGCACACAGGGGTCAAGGAGGGCAGGTGGCATCTTCTATTGAAAGGGCCATAGCACCGAAATCACAGGAGTTCATAGCCCCTCTGTATACTGCCTTGGTCAGGCCACACCTGGAGTACTGTGAGCAGTTCTGGAGGCCTCACTTCAAAAAGGATGTGGACAAAACCGAGAAGGTGCAGAAGAGAGCAACAAGGGTGATCAGGGGTCTGGAGGCTGAGCCCTATGAGGAAAGGCTAAGGGCCCTGGGAATGTTTAGTTTGGAGAAGACTGAGGGGGGACATGATTGCTCTCTTTAAATATTTGAAAGGCTGTCACTTGGAGGAGGGCAAGGAACTGTTCCACCTGGCAGCAGAGGATAGGACCCGAAGCAATGGGTTTAAATTACATGCAGAAAGGTATCTGCTGGATATTAGGGAAAACTTTTTCACAGTCAGAGTGGTTCGAAGGTGGAATCAGCTGCCCAAGGAGGTGGTGAGCTCCCCTTCACTGGCAGCTTTCAAGAGGAGGCTGGATGAATATTTGTCAGAGATACTTTAGGCAGGTCATGCATTGGGCTAGGTTGGACTAAGTGGTCTGTATGGTCCCTTCCAACTCTATAGGGAATTTCACATTACCGAGACTCTGTCGGTTTGAAGCCGTTTCTGATTCGTCTTGAAGTAAACCGGTACAGGGCTGCCATTTCACACATGGCTTTCCCTGACCGGAAAAGAGCCGAATCAGAAGCGGTTTGGCAATTCAGATTGCACCGCCGGTTCCCGCCACACCATTTTTTTTAAAAAATGTTCGCTTTAGAATGCTATAGCGCTATAGTGCTATAAACAACACTGCAGGCATTCCAATGGGGTTGCTATGATGCTATTCTGCTATTGCGCTATTGCGCTATTGCGCTATAGCGCAATAGCGCTCTAAAGCGAACATTCAAAAAAAAAAAAAAAAGCCGGAGATCGCCCACGCGGGCGAAAAAGGCGGGAAAAAAGCGTATCGGATCCGGGAGAAGAAACTGATGACTACTTGGAAGCAGTTGACAGGTAAAATGCTTCAGTCCCGTTTCCTGAACGGGACAGAAGCGATTCTGTGTGAAATTACAAATATATTCTGGTAGGGAACCGGTTCTAAAACGGTTCTGTCTGAAATGCCAGACCAGAAACCGTTTGGGAACCGTTCCTCTTCCGGATTATATCATCTGTCTGAAATTCCCCTATGAATCTATGATTCTATTCTAGCATCCCTGTGGTGCAGTGAGTGAAAAGGAGGATGGGCATGTGTTGGCTTCCCACCTCCCCACTCTCTGTGTGTGTGTGTTTCCGTGTGTGTGTGTGGCTTCCCCACCCTAGCCTAAGGAGTTGATACTCCTTGGGCCGGCCATGTCCAACAGTGATGTAGCCATTCCTCTCCTACATGTGGCTCTTTCTCTGGTTGAAGAGTCAATTACGCAGGATCCAGCCAATTTGGCGTAGTGGTTCAGTGCATGGACTCTAATCTGGGAGAACCGGGTTTGATACCCCACTACGCCACTTGAAGCTGCTATATGACCTTGGGCAAGCCATAGTTCTATCAGAGCTGTTCTCTCAAGGACTGTTCTCCCAGAGCTCTCTCAGCCTCTCCTATCTCACAGGATGTCTGTTGTGGGGAGGGGAAGGGAAAGGAGTAGGCCACTCTGAGACTCCAAGAGAAGGGCGGAGTATAAATCAAATCTCTTCTTTTGCCAGAAAGAGGGGGGAGGGGGAGGAGGAGGAGGAGGAAGAAGAAGGAGTTGGATTTATACCCCACCCTTCTCTCAGAGTGGCTTACAATCGCCTTCCCTTCCTCTCCCCACAACAGAGACCCTGTGAGGTAGGTGGGGCTGAGAGAGCTCTGAGAGAATTGTGACTAACCCAAGGTCACCCATCTGGATTCATGGGGAAGAGTCGGGAATCAAACCCAGTTCTCCAGATTGGAGTCCACAGTACTTGGTCTCTTTCATAAATCTGCCCAGTTGCACCCAACAGCTGTTGGGGACGCAGCTACCCCACAATGAATACACATCATTACCATTTCAACTGTCACAGCTCGTCCCCTACAGCATCCTGGGAATTGTAGTTCATTGAGGTGCTCAGAGAATTCTGTCAGAGACAGTAACTTCCCTTCACAGAACTGGAGTTCCCAAGGTACCCTGGGAAGACAGAATGACTGATGTAGATGTCCCCTTGAGTCATTTCAAACGCAATATCTTTTATGCCTCCTGATCATCATGAGGGAGTACGGAAGAGAAGCATTTGTCTCCGTGCATTGAGGCCAAACCAGGAGAGAAAAGAATATTTAAAGTCTCAGTGGATCTGAATAGGCAAACACAGTTGAAGTATCGAACATTGAAATGAGCTCAGTCAGTAGCTAATGAGCACAGCCTAAATAAGTTTATTGGTACAAATGTCTATACAAACTAGAGCCACGCGGAGCAGTGAAAAGAAAGCGATGCCATTATTCTGCCATAAAGACATTTGTGACGATTTATCAGCCAAATGGGTCAAGGTGCTGAGGGTCAAAACCGCTTCCCTTATTCAGCTCACTAGAAACCCGGCTTTAAAGAGAAGTAAAAGGCTACAACGGCAATACTTCAATGCTCAATAAAAAAAAACCCCGGAGTTCAGCCAGAGCCATAATCCTAGGGAAGAATTAATTTGGGCCCTCAGGAAATCAATCCAGAATAAAGCCAAGTATTCAGAAATCGAGACATATATTATTCAAAAATCCAGCCTTTTGGCTTCTTGTAATGAAAATGCATTCTTTCAGTGATTCCTTTGGATATTGGACTGTGTCACTCAGTACAAGGGCCTGAATTTATAAGCCTGGCCCAACAGGAGAGCTGATGCAGAGGAAATGGGATCCAACCCAAACTCAAAACATATTTGGAGAGTTTAGCCCTGAACGAAGGCCCTAAAGAATATGGATCTTGCTAGTTCAAATCCAGGTGGGATCTGTCGCGATTTCAGTAGTTGTATCTAAATTCCTCTTTGTTCATGCTCTCCAGGGTCTCAGGCTGAGGCCTCACACATCATCTACCACTAAATCTTTTGAACTGGAGAGGCTGGGGGTTGAACCTGCAACCTTCATGCCAAGCAGAGGCTCTACTGGTGAGCTATGGCCCCTCCCAACATATGTGAGAAGCATATATCCTCACCATTCCATCCAAGTCAACTGGTTGGCCACTGTGTGGAGGAGGAGGAGGAAGAAGAAGAAAAAGAAGAGTTGGATTCATACCCCGCCTTTCACTCAGAGTCTCAGGGCAGCTTACAATCACCTTCCCTTCCTCTCCCCACAACAGATACCCAGGGCAGGGGTGTTGAACCCATTTGTTATGAGGGCTGGATCTGACATAAATGAGACCTTGTTGGGCTGGGCCACGTGTGTGTCATAAAATGTAATGCCAGGTAGCGGAGATATAAACTTTATAAAGGACACAAACACAAAGGGTTATTTTTTAACTTAAAATAAAAACTTGCTTAAAACATTAGCCCTCGCAATATTTTGTTTATTTAACCGTGTCTGATAACTGACACCTCTTGCTCTGAATTATTGCATCAAAATGTCTGTGTTGTTGGCAATCTTGAATATGCTGTTCAGGAGTGTATATCTGTAAGCTGCAAACCTACGATGACGCAGCAGCAGCAGAACTGGAAGAAGAAGCAGAAGACAGCCAGTTCCACTGCGGGCCTGATAGAAGCCCTCCAGGGGCCTGATCCAGCCCCCAGGCCACATGCCTGACACCCCTGCCCTATGAGGTGGGTGGGTCTGAGAGAGCTATGAGAGAACTGCTCTTGAGAAAACAGCTCTGAGAGAACTGTGACTGACCCAAGGTCACCCAGCTAGCTTGTGTGGAGGAGTAGGGGATCAAACCTGGCATAGGCGTCATCTTCAGGGGGGCTGGGGGCTCAAGCCCCCGCCAAAATTTTCCAGCCTACCCTGGGGCAACCAGTGTACTTAGGCTTTAAAGCGTGGGCAGCCAGTTCAGGGTGCCCTTTTGCAACCCCTGCCTAAGAACGGGAGGGAGCAAAGGGGAGGCTTGCGATGGCTGTCCGCCCTTTAAAATGAGCAGCCCGGCAGGTCTGCCTGCCAGCTGCTTGCTTTAAAGCAAGGGCAGCCAGTTCAGGGCACCCTTTTGCTCCCCCCACATAAGAACGGGAGGGAGATCCAGCGGGGGGGGGGAGTCCAACTTTCTGCATTGATCCTTTGCCCTGCCTGCATCACACATGCACCCTGCGCCCTGCCATGGCAGAGAGGCAAGCAGGGAAGTGGCTCCCTCCATGCATCTCCGGGGGTGAAGAGGCACCTTCTCCACACAGGGGAATAGATGCAGGCGGAAGGGCCACGCTCCGCCTCAACGGGAGCCAGCCATACAAATAAAAGGGAGCCGCTCCTATCTTTACATCTATTCCTCCTGGGTTCCAGGAATGTAAATTGTCACGGGGCGGGGGGGGGGGACAGGAGGAGAAACACTGAAGAGTGTTTACAAAGGAGAGGGGTAGGGGAGAGAGTGCTGGCCTGCCCGGGCGGAAGCGGGAACATTTCAGTGCCGGCAAGCCTGTGTCAGAAGACAGCCATGAGCCTTTCTGTTGCCAAGTACACTGTATTCATTGTTTCTCGTGTTGCTTCCTGCTTCTGCGCTTGCGCATTAGATGCCCAGCTGCAACTGTGGGCGAACTCCTTTCTGCCGCCTGTTATCAGAGTGGCCTTGACGAGGAGGCTCTGGAGTAGTTTCTCAGCCTAGGGAAATTTTGCAGTCCTACGTGACGAGGCGGTGGGGGGCAGTTCTCCTGGTCATTAAGTTTTTCCGCGCGCGCGCTAGGAGTTCATTTGCTAGTTTGGCTTTGCATCATACTATAATTGCATTTGGCCTGACCTGGACGGGCATTCCTGACAATAGTGTTATTACTGTGGGCAACATCCTTGTATTCCAATAAAGCTTTTCTTTCTTAAGAAGAATGCCTGGATATACTTGTTATTGAGCCTGACAGCCTGGCAGGGATGTTGTCATTCAACTGGAATCTTCCTTCCTATCATTTTTCTGCCTCTCTTTCTGTCCTCTTTCCTTCCTTTTTCTTTCTCGCTTTCACTCCTCTCTCCCCATTTTTTTCTACCTTTCCCTTCCTTCATTTCTCTCGTTCTCTGTGTTTCTCTCTCTCCTTCTGTCTGTCTCTCTTCTTTTGTCTTCCTTTGTCTTTTTTCTTACTTTCTCGCTCTCTTTCTACCTTTCTCTCTCTCTCTCCCCCTCTTTCTGTCTTTCTTGCTTGCTTTCTATCTCTTTCTCTTTCTTTCTGTCTTTCTCAGTCCATTCTTTTTCTTTTGGTGCATAATGTCTTCAGCTCTCACACACAATGCCACTTCTGTCAGCTCTTCTGGATGATTCCTTGAAGTCCATCTTTTCTATGAATTGTTTGGAACAAAGGCCTAATCCCCATTTTCTGCTGAAATTGACCATTACCACTTAAGACCAAATTGCATATTTTTCCTCTTTGACCTTGTCTGGTCTTTTCGTTCCTTCCTTCCTTCCTTCCTGCCTTCCTTCCTGCCTTCCTTCCTTCCTTCCTCCCTCCCTCCCTCCCTTCCTTTCCTTCCTCCCTTCCCTTCCTTTCACTTCACTTCCCTTTCTCATGAAATTATATTTGAATAGTTTCTATATATTTTAAGTCAGTCTGCTCACAACTTTAAAACTAGCTCCATAGCCAACACATGGTAACCCTGTAGGGTTTTCAAGGCAAGAGACATTCAAAGATGGTTTGCCATTGCCTGCCTCTGTGTACCAACTCTGGGCTTCCTTTATGGTCTCCCATCCAACTACAGACCAGAGCTTTCTGTGGGAAAAGCAAGTATAGTCCTTAACCCTGGCTGTCTCCACCCACTTTCAATGTAGCAACAGTCAGACTGCAATTTATATTTTGGGGGAAAGTGTGTCTCTATCGCCTCTGGCCCAGCCCCCCCCCCGAAATTGGAAAGTCTACGCCAGGGGTCCTAAAACTACGGCCCGCGGGCCACATGCGGCCCGCCGAGGACATTTATGCAGCCCGCCGAGTGTTTATGCCCGCCCCCCCGCCCGGAGCCGCCTCCTCCTCGGGGAGCGCAGCAGCAGCGCCCCCGCCCGCCTGCCGGGCTCCTCCTCCCGAGTAGCCCCATTGGGAGAGGCACTGCCGGCTCGCTCACTAGGGCGGCGGGCTCTTAGGGGCGGCAAAGTGCCGCCCCCGCCCCCTCAAAGCCGCCCCCCCCGTGGCCTCTTTCTTCCTCCAGCAGCCCTGGGTGGCAAGAGCGCCCAGGAGCTGAGGAGGAGGAAGGGGCGAGCAGGCTGGTGGGGGGCAGGGGGCGAACGCAGCGGCAGGGCGAGCAGGCTGGTGGGGGAGAGAGCGAACACGGCGGTGGGGCAAGCAGGCTGGTGGGGGGAGGGAACCAACGTGGCTCCTCTCTGGAAAGCTGCCGCGGAACCCCAAGGCTTCCGCTTTTCGTCCACCATTGTTTTATGCATTGGCGGTGTGCGCATAGGCGGAGCTCCACTTCTAAGTTAATAAAACCAAAGTTTAAATGCTGACTCATTTTAGCATTTAGATGAGTTCAGGATCTCATGGAGGCCAGTTTCAGGGTAAAAGTTTAAAGGGAAGTGTTCATTTAAAGTTTAAAGGGAAGTCTGGAGATCGCTGTTCTGCGCATGTGTGAAAATTTTAGTTCTATAGATGGCTGCCTGTGTGCATGCTCAAACTGAGAGAGAAAAAAAACCACTGATGCACACTCCCGCGTGTGGACGGCAGGGACCGATGTCGCTGCACAGTAATCTGGAACAAGGAGATGAGTGTGATCGTAATTCTCTGGGTTAAAAAACCCCTCATAGGGACCGGAGCAATTTAAACTGCTCCCAACACGCCATCTGACTGTACCCTTAGAGTCTTTTAGTGTGTCTTTTCTTCAGATCTTCTGATACTGACCTGGAGAGCTATGCTTTCATGGAGACAACTTTTTGTGTTAATTTGCTGAAATTTGTTGGTTTCAAATTATGGTGCTCTGGTATTAAGATAGAACATATCCCACAACTGAATATATTCTGCTCACAATTCCTAATTTGTTCTAGCACCTTTTCTGATCACATTGATAATTTGTTCCCAAATCAAAAGTGCCTGCTGGCTTGATTGATGGATTTTAAAATATTTATATCCCCCTCTTCGCAGCTCCGAGGGCTCACATCACATAACTCAGTGCAATAAAAACTAGTACAAGATTAACTTCAGCACAGTTAAACCCTTCACAAATTAAAACTTTCTCCTCCTAAATCCCTCAGAAAATATGGCTCTATCAGACGTATCCCAGTCAGCCTCTTAAAAATTATGCAAAAGCCAGATTAAAAAGTACAGTATTAAGGAGAGTTATACCCTCGTAAGTCCATTCAAGTCGATGGACTTAAAAGGCAGTAACAGTGGAGTTCTAAGCAGTTACCCTGTTCCAAGTGTGCTGTAGTCAATGGGTTTAGAAAGGCGTAACCCTGTTTGGGATTGCATACATGTCTAGCAGATTTTTCTAGAAACCAGAAGGGATCATGGGATCATAGAATCATAGAGTTGGAAGGGACCTCCAGGGTCATCTAGTCCAATGCAGGCAATCCACAAATATCACCCGACACACCCCCAGTGACCCCTATGCCCTAACCCTAACCCTCCAAGATCCCCAGCCATACTGGCCTAGAGAAAAATTGCTTCCTGACCCCAGCATCTGGAATTCTTTCCAGACATTCCATTCCAGGAGGGAAAGACTGGGAAGTCTTTGCCAGCTGTATCCCCCTTGCTGAGCCTTTGCTTATGCCTTCCTCTTGCAGGTATAAAGTCTGGACAAGAGGCAAAGGGCTAGAGCTCTCATCTCATTGGCTCTTCGCTCGGAGCTCACGGCCAGTGCCTTCAGGTGAGCCAGCCACTTAATCAGGGCTTTTTTTTGTAGAAAAAGCCCAGCAGGAACTCATTAGCATAATAGGCCACACCCAACAGCAGAGACTCATTAGCATATCAGGCCACACCCCCATATTACCAGAAGTGGGGCCATCCAGCCACAGCCACCTTTTGCTTCTTATTTTGTTTGCCTTGTTTGTTGTCAAAACCCAGGGCTTTTTTTGTAGCAGGGACTCATTTGCATGTTAGGCCACACACCCCTAATGTAGCCAATCCTAATGAGTTTCTGCTGTTGGGTGTGGCCTATTATGCTAATGAGTTCCTGCTGGTCGTGGCCAACTCAGGATCCAGCCAGAACTCCATTCCTGTGCGCTTCTGCCCCAAAATAGCCCTGCACTTAATCCAGGACTAGACCAAGACATTGTTTGCTGTTCTGGCTGCCGATTCGTGTATTTATATTGCATTCCTTAATTGTTGTGAGCCACTGAGCAGTTGGGTTAGAACAGATAAAAAGAAGTACTTCTTCACCCAAAGGGTGATGTACACATGGAATTCACTGCCACAGGAGGTGGTGGCAGCTACAAGCATGGACAGTTTCAAGAGGGGATTAGATAACTATATGGAGCAGAGGTCCATCAGTGGCTATTAGCCACAGGGTATAGATGGGAACTCTCAGTCTGGGGCAGGTGATGCACTCTATTCTTGGAGCTGGGGGGGGGCAGCAGTGGGAGGGCTTCTAGTGTCCTGGCCCCACTGCTGGACCTCCTGATGGCACCTGGTATATTTTGGCCGCTGTGTGACAGAGTGTTGGACTAGATGGGCCATTGGCCTGATTCAACATTGGCTTCTCTTATGTTCTTATGTTCACTTTCTGTCCCTTCAGGGAGAAAAATCAGATAAATATTTCAATCAAATAAATGTTTTAAAATTGGTGACGGTACCAATGAAAACGCCCACCCTCTCTCCAGCACCAACCGTACTTCTTGGTGGATTAAAAACAAAACACAAACAAAACCAACAGGACTGCGGTTGATGTAACACACCCTTGGGTCCCCACATCCTCCTCTTCTTTCCCATTCTTATCCTTCTGCTTTGGGGAGGGGCTGTGGCATCTGCTTGGCATGCAGGAGGTTCAGCCCCTGGCATCCCCAGCTAAAAGGACCTGGTCATAGGTTATGTGAAAGACCTTTGCCCAAGACACTGGAGAACGACTGATAGTCTGAGTAGACAATTCTGACCATGATGGACCAATGGATTGATTCAGCATAAGGAAGCATCATATAACTTTCAGATGGAAGTAAGTGCACATTCTCCTTCTCTCTCCAGCCCTCTTTCAGTTCTGGGTGGCAAGCTGACCTTGCCCAGCAAGGCTACTGGCACTCTTGTTACATTCCCTCATCTCATTTGGAATTAGGACAATGTTCTGGTGGCCTTCATAATCACTGGGGATGCCAGACCCCCCAGTGTGGGCAGGGGTCTCTCAGTTTTGGGCACTCCTCTCAGCCCTTCCCCAATTACCCCCCAAACAGTTAAGAAGCCGGAAATAAACATGACGTGCCTATGTGACCAGGAAGTGACGTAGGCACATTGGTGACATTAGGGGGGGCACTCTGGTTTTTGAGCAAAACTCTATGGTAGAAGCTAATTCTACCATAGAGTTTTGCCCAAAAACCAGAACATCACTCCTGGACATCCCCAATGTGTCTACATCACTTCCTGGTCATATAGGCATGTTGCACATTTATTTTCAGTGTTTCTCCCCACTCCTGGTAAGTTCACCTCTCATCCCCTGCCTGCAGGTCCGAGGGAACCGGCAATCCTCATAGTCACATTTGAATGGAAACATTCACCTTCACTTTCTGTCCTATCACTTTAGTAGAGTGGTCTGTCCTCTCAGCATAAAGTTGGGTGCCAGGTAGGTCACCTGATGCTAGGGTGAGGGTGATGAGGCTCCATACTGATGTAAGAGAATGAATGCTGAATTTGTGGAGGGGCCATGGTTCAGTGGCAGAGCATCTGCTTGGCATGCAGAAAGTCCCAGGTTCAGTCTCCAGCATCTCCAGTTCCAGGAGTGGGTGGTAGGTGATGTGAAATATGTCCACTTGAGACCCTGGAGAGCTGCTGCCAATCTGAGTAGACAATACTGACTTTGATGGACCAAGGGTCTGATTCAGTGTAAGGCAGTTTCATGTGTATTCCTGGCCATCTGGTGATGTTGGCTAGGAACCCAAAATGGCACCCAAACTCTTGGGAGGGAATCTTGAAAGACTGGGCTAATATCTGAGGGATTTTGAGGATGAAGGGTGTTGACTCAACATGTGCATGAGGATTTGTTTCATTTGTTATATTTCTGTTATTTATTCTAAAAGGGACTGGTTCATTATCGGGTTGTTTCTGATGGTTTTATTTCATTATTGTTTCTTTTTTTTACGGTTGTTTTGTTTTCGTAACTCTATTTCACTATTATTTCATGCTGGTTTCCCAGTTTTCTCAAGTCTGTACTTTCATGGATTTCCATCCAAATTGGACAAAAACTCTGGGGGACTGTAATACTCCCACTCAGACACCCGCATTTGTCAAATTTAAGACACAGAGAATAAGGCAATGAAAGGTATAGAGGTTAACATTGTAGTCTATGGGAAAACTGACTGAGAAGGTTCCAAACAGTAACACTGCAGCCTCAGAGCCTCTATCTCTCCCCTCCCCCTAAAGAATACTGTGCTCTTTCTATTTCCATAAAGAAAATGCGGGCTGCCTTATAAAAGTGAAACTAATAGAGGCAGAGACTGCAATAATGAATGAAACAGAACAAAATGATGATTTTTTTTGCACTGCAAGCTGTTTAGACATGGAATTTGTGTTGTTTCAATTTTAATCATAATCATTATAAAAAAACCCATTGATATAATCAGGGCTCTTTTTGTAGCAGGAACTCCTTTGCATATTAGGCAACACACCCCTAATGTAGCCAATCCTCCAAGAGTTTACAGTAGCCCCCGTAAGAAAAGCTCTGTAAGCTCTTGGAGGATTGGCTACATCAGGGGTGTGTGGCCTAATATGCAAAGGAGTTCCTGCTATGAAAAGAGCCCTGGACATAATTATTATAATTAATAACAGAAAGGATACACAAGTCTAGTGTTGACTTATCAACATACGTCACTGGCTCAAAATTGGTTGACTTCCTTGTCCAAATGGAATCTTGGGGAATATAGTTCTGTGGAGGGAGGGCTCTGTAAGAGAATTCTCAACACCCTCACAAAACTACAGTTCCTGGAACACAAGGCAGGTGGGGCAGCCATGATGTTAAACTGATATAGGGCTTAAAATATATGTTCAGTTGTTGTTGTTGTTGTTGCCACCAAATGCCCTAATTAGTAATTATTGAGGTATATGACTGGGCATGTCCAAAGGGGGGAGTGGGTTGTTTCTGGTCTGTTCCAAGATGGAGGCCTGGCTGAGGCTTTATGATGTATGGCGGCAGCAATAAATATAGTTGTACTCAGTCTGCCTGGCTGATTTGGACCACCTACAATACAGGGTTGTATATAGGGAGTCAACCATACAGTGTTGTTTATCTTGTAGGGTTGCCAGGTTCCCCCTGGCCACCAGCGAGAGATAGGGCTAAATTAGGGTTGCCAGATCCAGCTTGGAAGACTCCTGGAAAATTGGAGATGGCATCTGAGGCGTGGACAGACCTCAGCGGGGTTAGTTCTACATCTGGGTAACAAAAATGAGAAACACGCATCCTGGATGGGGGATACACTTCTGGACAGCAGTATGTGTGAACAAGATCTTGGGGTACGGGTGGACTGTAGGTTAAATATGAGCAGCCAGTGTGATGCAGCAACACAAACAGCTAATGTGATATTGGGGTATATCAACAGAGGCATAACATTCAAATTGCAAGATGTCATCATAGCCCCGCTGTAGACTCCATTGGTCAGGCCGCACCTGGAGTATTGTGCGCCGTTCTGGAGGCCTTGCTTCAAAAAAGATCTGAAAAGAATGGAGTGGGTACAGAGGAGAGCGACAAGGATGATCGGGGGCCTGGAGACCGAGCCCTGTGAGGAAAGGCTGAGGAACGTTCAGTCTGGAGAAGAGGAGGTTGAAGGGGGACAGGATTGCTCTCTTTTAAGTATCTGAAAGGCTGTCATTTAGAGGAGGGCAGGGAGCTGTTCCTGTGGGCAGCAGAGGGTAGGACTTGCAAGAACGGGTTTAAATTAAGGGCGGGAAGGTACTGGCTGGATATCAGGAAAAACTTTTTATACAGTAAGAGTTGTTCAACAATGCCACAGAGTCCACCATCCTAAGCATCCATTTTTTCTAGGAAAGTTGATCTGGGGATGAGCTGTAACTCCAGGGGATCCCCAGGTCCCACCTGGAGCCTGGCATCCCTACATCATCAAAAGAGAGGGTTCATTGGAGAGAGGGAGCATGAACCCGTGACGGGAAGCTTTCCAAAGAAAGGTGCCTCAGGCATTGCAATTTCAAAACGGATGCTTGCCAAATTCCGTCATTTGGCAGAATCAGAGAGCACTTTTCATTTCTGTCTCCTCTCCACGCAATGTTATAATAACTCTGATTGATTGAGATTATGTGGGTTTTTTTTTAAAAAAAGGAAAACAAAATAGGGATCAAATCCAAGCTGACAGCTACATGAATTTTATTAGTAGTAGGGAAAATGTATGTGTGTGTGTGTTTTGAAAAGAAAAAAAAATCCTAATCCATAAGCCAATAAAGCTTTTTGCCAAATGTGATGTTATCTGAGTCTTGTCATATTATTAAAAAAAAGAGAGAGAGAAACTTCTGTTTAATCCCTCACTTTTAAGTGTATCATCAAACCCACTCAACTTAAATGATGTTGCTGTCAGGGTTTTTTCTTAACCTTCATGAAAAATTTACGGTGCCATACTTAGAATTATTTGAATAATACATATCTTGTTTTAAATTCAAGCTACTACATGTAGTTGTAAATGCTATTTGATTTGATTTGCCTCCTCCCACACCTTCAGTGAAGATATGTCACAATTTTGTCTTATCTGAGCTAGCTCAGTTTCGGAAAAAACTCGTTCCGCTGGGACTCTCGACTGCCAGCCAACTTGGGAGGATTTCGGTTGCAGCTGTGCATGGGATCGGGTTTATGGACTCGGGAGTTGCTAAGGCTTCTTTCTCCCGTATCCCTTGGCTAGGGAACGTGGCCCACAGATGCTGATAAGAAAGGTTCCAGTGAAGGAGACAGCAGGCAAGGGTAGTAATAATTCAGTGGGCCCCGTAGACTATCAAATGAAAGATAAATAGAATTGCTAGGTCCCCCCAGGACCCCAAAGGAGGATGGGGGGTAGCCAGATCCTGACTGGGAAACTCCTGGAGATTTGGAGATGGAGCCCGGGGAAGACAGGGACCTCACTGGGATGCAGTGCCATAGAGCCCACCCTCCAAACACGCATTTTCTTCAGGGGAACTGATCTCTACAGTCTGGAGATGAGCTATAATTCTAGGGCACCCCTGGACCTAGGGTTTCCAGCTCCAGCTTAGAAAATAACTGGAGATTTGGGGGGTGGAGCCTGAAAGGGGTGGGGTTGGGGGAGGGGAGAGACTTCAGTGGGGTACAATGCCATAAAGCACACCTTCCAAAATGGACATTTCCTCTGCTACCTGGAGATCAGCTATAATCCCCGGAGATCTCCAGCTACCACCTGGAGGCTGGCATCCCTATAAGGCTGAGAAGACATGAGGTTTGCAACATCTAAAGTAGCGTCCTGCTTTTAGCAACAGGGCCTTAGAATTCTGTTCCAGTGTTGTTACGGACCATAAGTCTGCTGCCACCATCCTGGCAAGGCCTGGAATTCATGGATGATGACTAATCTCCAGACTACAGAGGTCAATTGCCTTGGAGAAAGGGGAAAGATCTATGGCATCATAGCCCTGCTGAGACCCTTCCTCAAACTCTGTCCTCCCCAGGCATTGCCCTCCAAATCTCCAGGAATTTCCCAAGCTGAAGCCAGTTGCCCTAAAAATAAGACATAATTGCTAGCGATGTCTGTGTTGAGGACTAGAACAACGTTCGAATCCAGTGGCACCTTTTAAGAACAACAAAGTTTAAATCTGGGTATAAGCTTTTGTGTGGTGAAGAAGAAGAAGAAGAAGAAGAAGAAGAAGAAGAAGAAGAAGAAGAAGAAGAAGAAGAAGAAGAGGAGGAGGAGGAGGAGGAGGAGGAGGAGGAGGAGGAGGAGGAGGGGGAGGAGGAGGAGGAGGAGGAGGAGGAGGAGATTGGATTTATACCCCACCCTTCACTCGGAGTCTCAGAGCAGCTTACAAACTCCTTTCCCTTCCCCTCCCCACAACAGGCACCCTGTGAGGTAGGTGGGGCTGAGAGAGCTCTGAGAGAAGTGGTCCGATGAAGGGTGCATGCACACGAAAGCTTATACACAGACTTAAACCTTTTTGGTCTTAAAGGTGCCACTGGATTCAAAACTTGGTTCTGTTGCTTCAAGCCAACACGGCTACCCACCTGAATCTATCTGTGTGGAGAACTGCTGACTATTTTTGTGCTATGGAGGTTAGAATGATAATGCCTTTCAGTGAAATAAGGTCTATATTTAGTTCAATCTCTAGTTTGCGGGGGGAGGGGGGTGTTCAACACATTCCCGAACCTGATTCCCCCAGAGAGCACTTTCCTGCAGACACCCGATTTGGGGGGCTGTAACTGCCCCCCCCCAATCAAATCCTCACCAAACTTGGAGGGCAGGTAGAGGAGAGTCAGCTGGAGGCTCACGGCGAGTTTGGCATTCTACCACATCATGTACCTCATGAAACAAACTGGTTCAGTAAATGGGAAAGTTTACGAAGGTTTGTGGTTCACGGTTCGTGCGGCAACATGAACTGAGATGAACCTCCATTTTCCTGGTCCATGCCCAACCCTAATCATAATATCTATACCGAGATAAGATAGCCAGTCCAGTTCGTACATACCTGAAAGGGTTTTATTGAAAAAGGAATAAAAGGGCAAAACACACATACAAACATACAGAAAAACACACAAGCTAGCTAAGAGGAAATCAGGGGGGAGATGGGAGAACTCAACACGATTGGATTTCAGCAAAAGTGATTTCAGCTTTATTGTAACAGCAAACTCAACTCAACAACACACACAGAATAGTGGAGCGCAGCTCCCTTTTTAAATGTTCCGGGCTGTCAAAGCCACACCCATAAATAAGTTAACATCCAATAACAATGCTGGGATAAAGACCAATGAGGTCTGTTCCCTCCAGAAAGCTATGTACAGTTCTGATTGGATATTTACAGAGTTTCATAGAAACTAACCAATAGGAATACGACAATTTACAATCCCATCTTCTGCCTGAAGCTTAACATAGGGATGTATATGACAGGTTCAGCTTCAGTACATAACATTACCAGTGTTCATGAGAGACATGTGTTTGTGGATGTGGTGGAAAGGCACGCCTGTGTATGTACTCATTCTTACACCATGCAAGGAAGATCAACAAACTGGGTATGCTATGGACGGAGCCCTGACCTGATGATATCTATTTGGGGGAAAATATTAATCTATGCCAAGCATGTTTGTTGTGATGTGAAGATTAAATGAAAACTGATGTATAAATCATTATTAATAGTGAAGTCCAAAATGGGGGACTAGAGGTATGTAATCACAGAGCCTCCCAAGAGCACTAGGCTTGCTGATGTTACACTTGGGCTTTATGATTAGGGAATGTTTAGGGAGAGAGAGACTGTGAGGTTTCCCACATAAATGGGTCTCCTCGCTCCTGCATTTCTATTCCTCCACAGCTTTCTTTAGTTTCCGCAGGGATATTTTCAGTCCGAGGAGCAAAAACGAAATTTACTCCCTCTTGTGGCGCAGTAAGGGAATTCCCGGAAACAGGGAAGTCCGATGCTGTGCTGCAAGAGAGACCAAACTTCGTTTTTGCACCGCGGACTGAAAATGCCACTGTGGGATTGAGTGAAAGAGGCAGAGGAATATAAATGCAGGAGCAGGGAGACCCGTTTGTGTGGGAAACGTCTCTGTTGGCTATATCATCTAATGAGCTTCCATAGTCCAGCAGAATTGTGCCTCTTAATTTTTTTCCCTCCACAACCACAGCCAGCTTTCTATCCACTGTCCCAGACGGCTCTCCTCTGCAACATATGAAATGGGCCCAGAATGCTGTTTTCATCATTTTTCCCCCTACCGACGAATCCAAGTTTTCAACTTAGCAATTCTGAAGAAAACAAAAATAAAACCCAGAGCGGATCGAACAACGATGATGAAAGAAAAAGCTTTACTCTAGAATGGAGGAATGAGGCGTGCCGGTAAACCTAAGGACGGGAGCTAAATATGATCACACGGACAGCCCACACTCCCAAGATCAGAGTTCAACCCCACTTTGAAAGCAAATTTGTTTTTGTGTCACTCTCTATTTGAAATGCTTCCGTGAAAGTTAGGTAACTTGTAATTAGCTCCATAGGAAAACACGAGTACACAAATACGTTCTGACTGAATAGAGCACAGATGTCTCGGGAGCAGCTAATTTAATATTAGATCAAATGAGCCAGCGTTGAAATTACCATGTTTTTGTTGACTATTTTAACATATTTAGAGAAGGCTGTGGGACCCTTCCATATTTCTGTGCTGCTTTGTAGTATCACTCTTCATATCTTATGCTAGTCAACATGGGAGACAAGGATTTGAAGGGCTGGGGGCGGGGGCGGGGGAAGAATCATTGGCATGCATTACTGATGTGCCCTGGAGAAGATTATTAAAATGATAAAAGAAAAAACAAAAAAACCCAATCATTATTCAGCTTCTGTTCAATGTCCTCAAGATTTCCTCAAGAATGCATGAAATCCATTCAGGAGAAGACTATATGAAGGAACTGTTGCTTTTAATGAACCGGTTGCAACGTCTCGGCTTGGCGTGCTATCAACTGTTCCGTGTTCCCTACAGAGCTAAAGTCTCTTTATATCAAATAAAGCAAACAAAACTATTCATGTCTCCCTCCCCACACTAGGGGGTCAACTTCCGCGAACAAAACTGTGCAAGGAAAACTGAACTGCAGTGCCGCTCAGTGAGGCCTGGCAGACCTCGCCTGCCAGCCGTCTCCCACTTCATAGGCCAGCGGAGGAAAAATGGAGGGAAACGGGGGAGGGTGTACCGGCACACAACATCACTTCTGGCAAAAGACTGGAAGCAAGGCCCTGATGCCAGAGGCAACCAAATGGCTTTAGGGTTTACCAAATGGTATGACCATAGAGTTTTGCTTGAATCCTAGAGCACTGTCGTTGATGTCATAACATCAAGAGCCAGTTTGAGAGCCAGTTTGGTGTAGCAGTTAAGAGTGCAGACTCTAATCTGGGAAAACTGGGGTTGATCACCCACTCCTCCATATGCAGCTGCTGGTGTGACCTTGGCGTGTGACTTATGACTCAGTCATAAGTACTCTCAGAGCTATTCTCTCAAGGGCAGTTCTCTCAGAGTTCTCTCAGCCCCACCTACTTCACAGGGTGTCTGTTGTGGGGAGGGGAAGAGGAAGGAGATTGTAAGCTGCTCTGAAACGCCTTCGTGTAGTGAAGGACAGGGTATAAATCCAATGTCTTCTCTCTGCTCTTCATCATTTCACTTTTCCACCAGTTTTTCAGTTTTTTCCAAAGCTGGTGTACCTGTCCTTGTCAGTCAGCAACTCGGTACTGACAGGAGTCCATGGGGAGGACATAGGGGGCTGCCCTCAGTACAGTTTTACTATAGAGTTTCTGGCAATTCCTAGAGAGGCATGTCGTCATTTCCAGGTTTTCCTTGGAAGTTACGTAATGCCAGCACAACAATGATAACTTTTTTTGTTTATTTTTCCCCCACTGACTGATAGTGGTGGGCAGCAGGGGTTTCTGGCACATAGTAGGAGTTGCTTAGGGGGAGGTCTCCCATCCTGCATTGCTGCAACTCCCCAGAAATCTCCAGAATCTTTATGATAAACTCACAGGCGAGTGCAAGAGCATTACAGCAACACATGATTTCACATCTGGTTACGTGACTGGAAATGACGTTGTGTCATTACCCAACACTGTGCATCACCAAGTGCCACCCCCAACAGCTCCATTGAAACCCGGAAGGGTTGCATCAGTTCTTAGTTCTCATGGTCCTTTCTTACATGCCCAGGGAAATGCTGATTGCCGCTTTGGGGAAGGGCTGCCAGGTCCGATTTTGTCCCCAGTGGGGGACTTTGGGGGGTATTCCTGAAGGGGATGGGGCATGCTGGATCTCAAAGATGATGACATCACCTTGGGGATGTCCTGCCCCAAGCCCCGCCCCCCAAGAAAAATCATTGGAAGCCATCCCTCTCCCAAACCTCCTGCAAGATTTAAAGGGTCGGCCTACCAGGTGGAGGGCCCTTTAAATCTTGCAAGAGGGGAGGAAGGGGGCGGCCACCGGTGGCATGCCTGAACTCCAAGCGGCATTGCCGTTTGAAGATCAGGCATGCAGGGCCAGTCCCCGCTGGCTAGAAGCACTTAAAGGGGCCCTTGAGGTGCTTCCAGCCAGCAGGGCCCTGTGCCTGGTCTCCAAATGGCATGGTCATTTGGAGACAGGGCACGTGGGGCCAGTCCCCACCAGCTGGAAGTGCCTAAAATGGCCCTTTAAGAGCTTCCAGCCAGTGGGTCCCCATGCTGGATCTCAAAGTTTTAAGCACTTAAAGCTGACGGGGGGGCCACATGCCCGCAGTTGCCCCTCTCCCCCCTCTGCAAAATTTAAAGGGTCCTCCAGCTTTCAACTGGAAGGCATTTTGAATATCTCAAGAGATAACGGAGGGGGTGGCTGCAGGTGTTTGGGCTAGGGGGCAGGCCTTGGGGGCAGAGCTTATCCTGCCAGCCCGCTGGCCAGCGGGCAGGTGGGTTGAAGACCCAAAAGGTGTGTAAACCCTGCCAGTCCAGGGGTCTGGCAGCCCTAATTTGGGGTCAGGAAGTATGTTTCTCCAGGCCAGTTTGGCCAGGGATCCTGGAGGTTTTTTGTCATCTGGGCAGAACAGAGGTCCCTGGGGGCATGGGGGGGAGATATTTATGAATTCCCTATGTAATACAGTGAGTTGGACTGTATAGATGACCCTGTAGGTCCCTTCCAACTCTATGAAATAAGGTCTGTTGTGGAAATAAATACAACGAGCTCTAGAAAGAGGCTCTGGGAGAGTGCCAAGGCCTTGGGCACTCAATGTCAATGTGCTGTGGCGACCTCAGCAGGGTATAATGACACAGAGCCCACCATTTTCTCCAGAGGAACTGATCTCTGCTATCTGAAGAGCAGTTGTAATTTTGAGTGATCTCTAGCCCTCACCTGGAGATTGTTACCCAAGAGGAAATGGCTGGTTTGGAGGGTGGAGTCTATGGCATTGTACCTGTCTGAGGTCCCACCCCTCCTCAAACCTTACCCTCTCCAGGCTCCATCCCCCAAATCTCCATGAATTTCCCAACCTGGAGTTGGCAACCCTAACTCCTTCCCAGCCAAGCATCAACCTGCCATTATCTGCCCCTCTGATTTCAGATTTGCATCTCCTCCCCCCTTCCTCCTGGAGATCAGTTGTAATTCTGAGTGATTTCCACCCCTCTCCTGAGATTGGGAACAGTGGTTCCTCAGAAGGGAATGGCTGGTTGGGAGGGTAAAGTCTATGACACTGTACCTGTCTGAGGTCCCACCCCTCCTCAAACCTCACCCTCTCCAGGTTCCTCTCCAATTTGGTGTAGTGGTTAAGTGCGCGGACTCTTATCTGGGAGAACCGGGTTTGATTCCCCACTCCTCCACTTGCACCTGCTGATGTGACCTTGGGTCAGTCACAAGCTCTGGCACAGCTATTCTCTCAAGGACAGTTTGTGTTAGAGTTCTCTTAGCCCCACCTACCTCACAGGGTGTCTGTTGTGGGGAGAGGAAGGGAAAGGAGTTTGTAAGCCGCTCTGAGACGCCTTTGGGCAGTGAAGGGCGGGGTATAAATCCAAACTCTTCTTCTTCTTCTTCATCCCTCAAATCTCCAGGAATTTCTCACCTGGAGTTGGCAACCCTATCTCCTTCCCAGCCAATCATCAACCTACCTTTATTTCCCCCTCTCTTCAGCTTTCCATTCCCCTCCCACACACACCTGCAGCCTCTCCCATGCTCTGAAGCCCCGACTGCCACAGAGTCCATAATTTTCTTCAGGGGAATTGATCTCTGCCATCTGGAGAGCAGTTGTAATTCTGAGTGATCTTCAGCCCTCATCTGGAGATTGGCAACAATGGTTTTCCAGGAGGAAAAGTAGTCTTTCTCTGCAATGAGGATGAAAGCAGCTTATATCATTCTCCTCTCCCCCTTTTGACTTGCACAACAACCCAGTGAGGTAGGTTAGGCTGAAAGTCTGTGACCGGTCCAAAATCACCCACTCAGTTTCTACAGCAAGAACCTGGATCTAGCAGAACCTGTTCTGAAGCACTAACTGCTATGCCTAGGGCAGCCAACCTCCAGGTGGAGCCTGAAGATCACCAGGTATCACAACTGAACTCCAGACAACAGATTCCCCCCTCTCCGGAGAAAATTACTGCTTTAGAAGGTGGGCTGTATGGCATTCTGTTCAGCTGAGGCCTCTCCCCTCCCTAAACCCTGGCTTCCACAGATTCTTCCAGAAAATCTCCAGAAATCTCCCTACCTGGAGCTGGCAACCCTAGACTCAGGATTGGCCCCAATGAATTCCTCATGAAGGCCTGCAAAGGGTTTCCTTCCTTTGTCTGAACCAAGCTTGGTTGCCTACTGTGGTGAAATGGGCTCCAATTTACCACTCAGCTGTTTGCCTCCCACCCTCATCTCGTGTGCATATCTCACTCCTTAAAATTTGCTGCCACCACTCACGGAATCGTTACTGCCTTTTCAGAGGGACAGTGAGAACTCTCTGGCCGAATCTCCGTATTTGGAGATGGAATCCCCAATCTTTGGGAGATCCCTGGAAACTTGGTAACCCAAGGGTCTGGCCTTTCCTTGCCTTCTTGGGCTACCCCTTCCCTTTGTTATTGTGCAGAGCAGGGAAGACTGTGTGGTCAGAGCACAACACAGATTATTAGCCCAAATAAAAGAATGTATTTAACTATTTACACAGTTATGGGGCACACACACACTGTAGGAGTAAGCACACACTATGAACTAACAGGACATAAATCCTCAGGGTTTAAACGCCATCGTCTTTTCCTACACACCGGCCTCTGGCTCTCTGCTCTAGCCTCTCTCTGTCTGACCCAAGAGAGCAGGGAAACTTCCATTCATTCCCCAATCCAGCCGACTGTGGAGTGGCTGAATTTCTGCTGCCTCTCTGGTTTGTGGCCTGGACAGCCTGGTCAGCACAGGCAGCAGGAGCCTTTCCTAACCTCCTGCTGGACGAAGACCCTTCCCGCCCTTTTCTGCCTTGGGGCAGCTGGGAACTGTAGTCCAGCAGATGAGGAAGTCCCATGCAACCCAGTGAGTGATACCCCTACAGGCTCCTCTCTGGAACTACAGCTCAATTAAACCTTATGGCGGAACATTTTAAACAAACAACCATAGACAGCAGCCATCTTACAAACACAGGTAACTGCCATTTCGTTACACCTACCAACAGCCACTGAGGGAAAAGTTACTCCCACACAGGATGCAAGCAGTAAAAATATCTGTGTCAAGAGACAAAGCCATTTGCCAGGGATTCTGACGGGGCAGAGTGGCTGAAGGGGGAGTGGGCGGGGAAGAGGAGCAGACCCAGCACCCAGCCAATGGCACGCGAGTACTCTTGAGTGGCGGCTGATGGGCCAATGGCTGAGGGAGGGCATTGCACAGCCAATGAGAGCGCATGGAATGTTGCCACTTTAAAACAGCTTTATTATAGAGAGAGATGATTCTATTATTCTGATCCTAACCCATGCTGATATTTCAGCAAAAAAGTAGCAATGCAGGAGAAAATAATATAAAATACTACATATCTACTGATAAGAATCTATTGCACACATTGACACACAAGTAAGATATTTGCAGGTTAATTTGGAAAGCCTGTGTGCCTAAAATACAATTTTACTGCATTGTCTTACCATGGAGGAGGAAATTATGTGTGACTGCTTCTTAATGAACCTCGTTTCCAATATGAATGGTGACCACCACTGATAGCTTTAACAATGTAGAATATAAATATTTTAAACCAACTGCACTACCGAAATGGATATATATTTCAGTTAATCTACAATGAGGAGGGAGGGAAGTTTGCATGCTTTTTTCCTCCCTCATATAAAGCACCTCCATTTTTGGTGAGGGAGGGAAGGCTGCATAGTCTAGCTCAATCTTGTCAGACCTTGAAAGCCAAGCAGGGCCAGTAGCTGGAAGGGAAGGCTCTGCAGAGGCAGGCAATGGCAAACCCCCTTTACTTCTCACTTGCCTTGAATGCCCCTTGCTGGGGTCGCCATAAGGCTTGGATGAAAGACCACCAAGAAAGGCTCTGCAGAGGAAGGCACCTCTGACCATCTGGTGATGTTGGCACCTCTGCTTCTCACTCTCCTAAACCCCCTTGCTGGGGTCACCATAAGGCTTGGATGGGAGACCACCAAGGAGGGCTCTGCAGGGGAAGGCCATGATGGCAAACCACCTCTGCTTCTGACTTGCCTTGAAAGCCCCCTTGCTGGGATTGCCATAAGTCAGTTGTGACTTGAGAGTGCTTTACACACACAGAGAGAATTTCTGATGATTTTCAGGAGACCTCAGACAATGTTTTGGACAATGCTTGGTGTACTGGTTAAGTGCGTGGACTCTAATCTGGGAGAACCGGGTTCGGTTCCCCACTCCTCCACTTGCACCTGCTGGATGACCTTGGGCAAGCCACAGTTCTGATAAGAGCTGCCCTTGGAAAAGAGCAGTTTCTGTCAGAGCTCTCTCAGCCCTACCTACCTCACAGGGTGTCTGTTGTGGGGAGGGGAAGGGAAAAGGAGTTTGTAAGCTGCTCTGAGACTCCTTTGGGTAGTGAAGGGTGGGGTATAGATCCAATGTCGTCGTCTTCTTCCAAACATGTACAGGCAACCTGTATTCTTCCAATATTCACACAGTCTGAACCTGCAATCCTTATCATTTAGGCAGTAGCAAAAGTAGGCAATTCTGTATCAGGCATCCGCTCCACATTTTCTCAACACCGAAGAAAAGAGGCAGCTCAAAACCACGTTCAAATACCCTGGGGCCAATGCTGTATTGACTGCAAAGTCACCCCTGAACAGCCATAAATCTATGCAGAAGGTACCATAGAATCCGATGATCAAAGAAAATGAAAGTGTCATGCAATGCAGAGGGGAATTTCTGTTCCAATGTGAGCTTGGTAAAACAACAGAGGGAAAAGCCAATGCAGAATCACCCAGTGTTCCATTGTGCACTTTTTTACAAGATTTACTGACTGCAGTGTTGTAACCATTTTCCCCATCAACCAGGATTCATCATAGCAGATCACATTGTCACGTAGCCTATCAGATTCGGTAATGCAATGACATCAATAAAGGTAAACAACAGGTATTTGCATTCTGAACTTCCTTCCTTCCTTCCTTCCTTCCTTCCTTCCTTCCTTCCTTCCTTCCTTCCTTCCTTCCTTCCTTCCTTCCTTCCTTCCTTCCTTCCTTCCTTCCTTCCTTCCTTCCTTCCCTTCCCTTCCCTTCCCTTTTCTCTTTTCTCTTTCTCTTTTCTCTTTTCTCTTTTCTCTTTTCTCTTTCTCTTTTCTCTTTTCTTTCTTCTGTTTATAAACTTCACTTTCTCCCAAAGATAACTTGGAGCCAGGTAACATCAGTAAAAAAGGTACAAAACATCACTCTTAAAAACAAGCACTTTAATGTAAAATTAGAACAGCCATCCGTTTGCTCACACAGAATTATATGTGTCGATTCTAAGTAAGGCTTAGATGTGATTGGCTATCTAATAACATCAATGTTAGCAGGATAAAATCTGATTTAAAAATGATTTAGACACAGACACAGCACCCGTTCAAAGCTGTGAACACCGGCAAACAAACAAACACACACACACACAGACACTTTGTGGGTCTTCCAAGAAACATTTTACACCCCCCTTGCTTTCATCCCATTAGAGAATTAAACGTAATATTGATTCGCCATACTGAATTGACATATTGGTTGGATATTTGGATCAACACTCACAATTTCTGTAAAGTGAATATGGATCCCCAAATACTTGAACTGTATGAGCACGTAACTTTGAAAACATCTGACCAATGGTGTTGTTTCTATTGGAATCTGCTTGTTGCCCTCCCCGGAATAGCCCAGGCTGGCCCAATCTTGTCAGGTCTTAGAAGCTAAGCAGGGTTGGCCCTTGCTAATATTTGGATGGGAGATTGCCAAGGAATACCAGAAGTGGCAATGGCCAACCACCTCTGAACATCTCTTCCCTTGAAAACCCTATGGGGTTGCCATGAGGCAGCTGTGACTCAAGGGCAACAACTGCTCTTAGCCACCATTTTGTTTAAGGCCTTGTTTCTTCTTCTTCCTTCTTGGGTTTGTCACTCGGGCAACCCCAACCAATCAGGGATCACACAGTGAACGGGAAGCTACTGCGACCCTAGATAACCAGTCAGAGAGAGCTGCCCAATGGCATCATTGTGAGCAACTGAAAAGAGAGAGCAACGATAAATGAATATGTTAATATTTTTTTCCCCAAGGAGTGCTTGGGAAAAAATGGGGAAAGGATGGTATTTCTCAAAGTTTGGGCTCAGCATTACTTTTTTTTATTCGATTCAGGTGAAGAACATATATGACCTACCAGAGGCTTATCCCTTTGCAATTAGGGAAGCCATAGAAGAACTACATAATTAGCGGTAAGGAGGTGTAGGGGGATACTTTTCCTCCATAGTTTCTGGTAAAAGAAGAGACAGAGAAAGAGTGTGAGAGAAAGATGGAACGAAGTCTCCAGAGATGGGAAATATAGTTCAGCACAGAGCATCTGAGGTACCTTTGAATGGCACAAGAGCTAAGAATACCTCGTGAGACAAGGCACCAATCTGATTTACAACTTAATAACTTTCTATTTCCAGAAATAAAGCAAAGTTGTTATTTAATGGCTGAAATACTAGCATTTTCTCCAAATGCCAGTAATAATTTAAATTCATGACTTCTGTATTATTCATGGGGTCCAATTTAATATGAACAGTATTTCTGGTGTTCCGTGTTTATGAAGAGCGTGTCTTGAGGGTATACCCCATTTTATGGCAAACAGATGCTTGATATAACTAGCTGATATTCCGCTGCTGTGAGATGGGATTGAAAAAGAAGTCATATCATTTCCTCACCTTGGCAGAAGTGTGTCTGAGTCTGTTTTCTTCATAACTTTCTAGGGCAAGTTAGTGTAGGCTGTGGTACTTTCAGTGAACCTACCGGCTCACACAGACTCAATAAGATGGCGGACTGTGGAAAGTAGGACATCCCCTTGCCATATTTTGTCACAGGGCCATTTGTGCTTCTGAGACTCCCCTCCCATTAAAAAGTGGGGGCTTTCCATGCAAACTTTGAACTTAGATTTCTCCACCTGTTTCCTCTTCCAAGTTTCTTTAGGCATAACACTTGATATTATATGCAATGGCACATTGTGACACCTTCCATACCACTCAGTAATAGAGTTGCCAGATCAGGGACATGGCACCTTCAGCAGCTGTGTGAGGTCACTACCAGAAAATACCTGGAAATGATGTCAGTCTTCTCTAGGAATACCAGAAAACTCCATGGTTGTATCACAGAGTCTCTGGTAATTCCTAGAAAGGCATGACATCACTTCTGGGTTCTTTTCCAGGAAGTGACATCATACCATTGGCCTGCTGGCCACTTTTTAACATGAAACAGGAGTGGGAAACAAGAAGCAGGGTGGGGGATAGAAATCAATGGCCTAAAACGTCAGTAACTTGACATAGAATTTGACTACAACTTTCTCTCATCCGGAACCCTGACTTTCTCCTTCCACTCAATCCCCAGCTTATTTTCCTTGACCAAGCTGGGTTGCGATTTGTCCAATCTACAGCTGAGCTGGTATTAGTTGCATATGCTGGGTCACACAAGATCGGGTGCCAGTGATGCTGTGCGAAGTCCGTTCATATTTCCTCTTGAGCATCACTGAATCCGAGCCACTGTGCAGAATTTTTCTTCATGTATTTTTCTGCAGAGGGTAGCTTCGTTGTCTGCAGCAGAACAGCTAGATCTGACTCCAGCAGCACCTTAGAGACCAAAAAGATTTTCAGGATATGAACTTTTGAGAGTCAAAACTCCCCCTTGTATCTGATGAAGCAAGCTGTGACTCTTGGAAGCGCATAAAAATCTTGTTGGTCAGTAAGGTGCTACTGGACTCTAGCTATTTGGAAATGTAAACGGTTCCTCAAATAAATCTGACTGTTGAAAGCTCTGTGAATTATTCTAGCTGCTATATTTCTATTTAAAGGTGGCAGTTTCTTGGCTATACTGTTAAAAACTCAAGTGAACTCTCTCTCTCTCTCTCTCTCTCTCTCTCTCTCTCTCTCTCTCTCTCTCTCTCTCTCTCTCTCTCTCTCTCTCTCACACACACACACACACACACACACACACACACACACACACACAGGTCTTTATATTTCCAACAGGCTCCGTAAGTGGCAATTCACTGGTATGCCGTTCAGGAAGCAAGGATTAAAGTATCGCCTGCAAATGGTGACGCTACAAATTGGCTAAATGACAAAATTAACATAAAAGGTTTCGCCAGCCACATTTACAAGTACAAAGCCATTGATATGCCTGCCACTTTCATGGAGAGGCAGACAAAGGTTTCAGAATAATTAGAAAGTTTTGAGGTGTGGCGGGAAGATGGGAAGGTGTTTGATCTCTTCCTATCAAAAGGTCCAGCCGGAACAGCCCGACCTCTGTTACTTAAAAAAAACCCAACAACACAATGCTAATGCCAAGGCTTGAAAGAACGTTTGAAATGAGGGATACGGTGTTTTATATCTGTTCTACCCACAAGGGCTTTGGAAATTAAAGGGAAGTCCAATTAAATCCTTGTCCATGTCACTATTTAACTGTTCTCATTTGTAACTTCTGAATTTACCACCAATCCAATATGAAGCTATGCAGGGCTCTTTTTGTAAGCAGGAACTCCTTTGCATATTAGGCGACACACTCCTGATATAGCCAATCCTCCAAGAGCTTACAGAGCTCTCCTTACAGAGGCTACTGTAAGCTCTCGGAGGATTGGCTACATCAGGGGTGTGTTGCCTAATATGCAAAGAAGTTCCTGCTTACAAAAAGAGCCCTGAAGCTATGTGTCCCAGATATAGGCCCTATATTGCTTCACCAATAGGGTGATGAGCTGAGCTGTGGAGGCAGCCGGCTCCCCAGGCTCAGTCATTTTTGGCTCTAAACAGTAGAGCAGTAGAAGCAGGCTGACTCCATGACTCAGCTGTTTAAAGGGGCTTTCTTGGGACTGGCTGCCCAAGAAAGCCCCTTTAAACAGCTGAGCCATGGAAGCAAGCTCAGCTGAGGCAGCTAAGCCGCGGGAGCAGGCTGCCCCCACAGGTCAGCTGTTTCCAATCTTTTGGCAGCTTTCGCGGGGATGTTTTGGCAGCTTTTGTGGTGAGGAGGAAGCTTTTCGCTCTGCACAAAGAAGAAGAAAAGATTGGATTTATACCCCGTTCTCCACTATCCGAAGAAGTCTCAGAGCCGCTTACAATCCCCTTTCCCTTCCCCTCCCCACAACAGCCACCCTGTGAGGTAGGTGGGGCTGAGAGAGCTCTTGGGAGAATTGCGCTTGAGAGAACAGCTCTGAGAAAACTTGTGACTGACCCAAGGTCACATCAACGGCTGCATGCAGAGAAGCGGGGAATCAAACCCGGTTCTCCCAGATCAGAGTCCGCGCTCCTAACCACTACACCAAACTGCCTTAAACCTCCATGGAGCTTCATGGCCAGACTGCCGTTTGCAAACTTCCATTCACAAACCACAAACTAGCCAAAATCCATCATGAACAAAGATTCAAGAGCCAGTTTATGCCCATCCCTTCTCAGCAGACAATTCTTTAAATAGACCATTAAATAGATCACAAATTATACAAATCACTCATAAAGAAATGCCATATATATATTTGTACACTTCGGCATTTGTTTAAGTAATACTACTAGTTGCTGATTGGCTTGAATTGGCAGCGTCTTTGTGCAAAACCTCAAGGCCTTTATGGAAAACTGCAGGCAACAGAAAGGAGGGAAGGAATCAAGCCGTAACCACTGCACTACATTGGACTGGACCCAGCCTAAGAGCATAAGAAGACCCCTGCTGGATCAGACCAGTGTTCCATCTAGTCCACCATCCTGTCTCACACAGTGGCCAACCAGTTCCTTGGGAGGTCCAAAAAACAGAGGCTGAGGCCTTCCCCTGATGTTGCTGCCTGGCACTGATATTCAGAGGATTACTGCCTCTGAATGTAGAGGTTCCTTTAGTCACCATGGCTAGTAACCACTGCCGGACCTAACCTCCATGAATCTGTTTAACCCTTTTAAAGCTGCCTGTGACTCAGCAGAAGGTGCTAATGGTTTTGGATCTCCCACGCTCTTTATTCCTTTCAACAGCCATTTTTACCTCAAGAACATTGATTCTTGGCTTGCAGAACCCACACAGAATGCTAGTCTTATGAGGTGCTATGCCGCAAAGTCACCCTTCCTTCCTAGTCTTAGCTGCTGAAGGGGGATGTGGGGGACCAGGAAGGAATTATATTACCTCATTCCTCATCCTCACTGAAGCTCATAAATTTGTGTGGCTGTTATATCACACAGTTCCCATGACCCTGAAAATCAACTTTCTATTGTGATGTTAGTATAGCAGAGTTTTGCCCAGTGAGAAGGAGGAGAAGGAGGAGGAGGAGGAGATTGGATTTATACCCCATCCTTCACTTGGAGTCTCAGAGCGAGTTACAAACTCCTTTCCCTTCCCCTCCCCACAACAAACATCCTATGAGGTAGGTGGGGCTGAGAGAGCTCTGAGAGAACTGTCCTTGAGAGAACAGCTCTGAGAGAACTATGGCTTGCCTAAGGTCATCCAGCCAGATGCAAGCGGAGGAGTGAGGAATCAAACCCGGTTCTCCCAGATTAGAGTCCGTGCACTTAACTCCTACACCAAACTGGCTCTCCATTCCATTCAAGGAGATAACACCTATACACACTTAAGAGTATAATTCCAACGGGAAACATTGAAGCAACGGTTTTCTGCTGTTAACTGCTATTACTCAGAAGAGGCTGAGTAACCAGCCCTAATTAATTGGGGAATTGGTATTACTAATTAATTAAGTGGGGGGTAAGCATTAGATCCTAGTGAATCAATTGATTAGGGGAGTTATTTATTTACTTAATTGATTAAGGGAGTATTAATTAATGAGGGGAGTTAGTTAGGGGCTGTTGTGGAGTTAATTGTTTAGCTGAGTTTATTTGGAAATTGCGTAGTGTGATGGATCTGTTAGCTATAAAACCAACTACTTTAATATATACTGTGATTGCTATATTGATTAATTAATTAGCATTAGGAATTAAAATAAAATAAAACAAAACATATAAAATTGGGGGGTACTTGTAAAATTAAAAAGTATAAAAAAGAGGGTGGGTGGCATTCTTTGACTTTTTGAGTGGCCTTTATTTACTTACTGGCCAAATTTGTAATTACTATTAGCAATCATTTTTGGATTAGTTTTGAGTCAGGATAGGTTGTGTATTGGGAGCGGTAGCAGTATTGTATGTTGCACTTATTGTACTTTAATTGGAGCAATATTCTCGAGCACTTCACTGTCTGCTCGGCTGGTGGTCTGAAGCTTGGTGGAGACTACCAAGGGTACTGATGCTGGGCCAGGGAATTCTGGTGCTCCTGGGGAGGGGAAGGTATAGCGGTGGGAGCAGGCAGAGTCATATGGGAAGGGGGCGGAGAAATAGGAAAGCTCAGCCCCCTTCCAGCCTGCGTCCCATCCCAAGGGATGTCGGCGGTGAGTCTAGGAAATATAACCCCACTCCAAAATTGGTGTTGTGCGATGCCAGGTCTATAAATAACAAGACCATGGTCTTTAGGGACTTCCTGCAAGAGCAGAAGGTAGATCTGGTGTGCGTGACCGAGACCTGGGTACAGGAGGGAGAGACAGCAGCTTTCTCCCAACTTGCCCCACCTGGGTTCTCGGTCCTTCACCAAAAATGGACTGAGGAGAGGAGGGGAGGAGTGGCACTATTCATCCGGGAGGTTTACACCTTTAGGGCACTTCCATCCCCAAGGATCATGGCCATTGAGTGTGTCAGCCTGATGTGGGAGGCTGGGGAGAGTTTGGCGATTTGGCTGGTGTACCAACTGCCTAGCGCGCCGGCCAATAGCCTGCCATCCCTGATAGAGGCCATAGCAGGCTGGGCATTGAAACACCCTAGACTGATAATCCTGGGTGATTTCAATGTCCATGCCGATGATGTGACCTCTACTCAGGAAGTGGACCTGGTGTCGTCCATGGCTGCACTGGGACTCTCCCAATATGTATTGACCCCCACTCACCAGGCTGGGCACACCCTCGATTTGATCTTTGTGAGGGGGGGTTACAGTGGACTGGGTTACTGCTTTGGCAGTCCCATGGTTGGACCACCATGCCCTAGGGGCCCACCTGAATGTCTCACCCCTACCCTGTTTAGGCGGTGAGCGTATTTTGGCTCGCCTGTGGAGTCAGATGGGCCCAGTGTGGTTCCAGATGGCATTGCGGGATCTGATGCCCCCTGGTGGCTCTTTGGATGAGCTTTTGGAGGACTGGCATAGCCGGCTCTCTTCAGCCATCAATGAGATTGCTCCACGGCGCCCTCTACGCCCCCGCACTAGGCTGGCTTCCTGGTATACCCAGGAGCTGCGGCTTATGAAGCAGGAGCTCAGACGGCTAGAGAGACGGTGGTGCCGAACTTGAGACGAGGCAACAAGAACATCTTATAGGATGTTTATGAAAGCCTATGAGATGGCAGTCAAAGCCACAAAGAAGGATTTCTATGCGGCGGCAATTGCGTCTGCTAGCTCTCGCCCAGCCCAATTGTTTAGGATGATTTGGTCGATAACAGCTCTGCTGCAGGGCAGACCAAATGCTAGGGAATTGGCTATTGGCTGTGAGGCTTTTGCGAGCTATTTTGCAGATAAAGTCTTGGCACTCCACCGCAATCTCCCTGCCACATTTGAAACAGTGAGCAAGCTCGAGGCCCACTGCACATCTTCGACTGTGGATCTCTTCAGCCCACTCAGCCTGGAGGAAGTCGACAGACTGCTCACAGTAGTACGCCCAACCATATGCAACCTTGATCCGTGCCCTTCCTGGCTTATTAAAACTGGCCATGAGGGGTTTTGAGATACCCTAAGGGAGATTATCAATACGTCCCTCTTAGAAGGGCAGTTCCCTGGGGCACTCAAGGAAGCGATGGTCTGCCCTCTCTTGAAAAAACCATCTCTAGACCCGGCTGAATTGGCCAACTATTGGCTGGTCTCAAATTTGCCCTATTTGGACAAATTAATTGAGAGGGCGGTGGCGGTACAGCTACAGGGTTTTCTGGATGACGCTTCCGTATTGGATCCCTTCCAGTCCAGCTTTTGCCCAGGTCATGGGATGGAGACTGTACTGGTCGCTCTGAATGACGACCTCCGAAGACATCTGGATCAGGATGGGTTGGCAGTGCTGTTGCTGTTAGACCTGTTGGCCGTGTTTGACACGATTGACCATCAGCTATTGGTCCACTGCCTCACCGACATGGGGATTCAGGGGCTTGCCTTACAATGGCTTGCTTCCTTTCTCCAGGGTCAGGGACAAAGGGTGGTACTAGGGGAGCAGCAGTCCAGGAGACACCCTCTTGAGTGTGGTGTGCCTCAAGGAGCAGTGCTGTCCCCGATGTTATTTAACATCTACATGTGCCCCCTTGCCAAGATTGCCCGGAGGTATGGGCTGGGATGTCACCAGTACGCTGATGACACCCAGCTCTATCCGATGTTGGGAAGTCAGTCGGATTCCAGACCGGAAGATCTGGACCGGGCATTACAGGCTGTGGCTGGTTGGCTCAGGCTGAGCCGGCTGAATCTGAACCCAGTGAAAATGGAGGTCCTGTGCCTGAGTTGGGGAGGTTCGGGGTTGGGGATCCCACTCCCGACCTTCATGGGGGGGGCACCGTTGGTGCCAGCACCAGAGGTTAGGAGTTTGGGAGTGCTCCTGGATCACTCCCTTACTATGGAGGCCTAGGTAGCGGCCACTGCTAAGTCTGCCTTTTACCACCTTAGGCTGATTAGGCAGTTGGTTCCCTTCCTTGACCACACCAACCTTGCTACAGTGATCCATGCGATGGTCACCTCAAGACTAGACTACTGTAATGCTCTCTACATGGGGCTGCCCTTGTCACGGACCCGGAAGCTACAGCTAGTGCAGAATGCCGCGGCCAGGCTGTTGATGGGCATCCCCAGGTGGGAGCACATCCAGCTTGTGCTGAGGACACTGCACTGGCTGCCAATAGCATACTGAATCCGCTTCAAGGTGCTGGTTCTTACCTTTAAAGCCCTATATGGCTGGGGTCCGACATACCTACGGGACCGCCTTTCCCCGTATATACCCCAGAGAGCATTACGGTCTGGGTCTCAAAATCGGTTGACCCTCCCTGGCCCGAGGGAGGCTAGGCTGGCTGCCACTAGGGCCAGGGCCTTTTTAGTGGCGGCCCTACCTGGTGGAATGAGCTCCCGGAGGAGATCAGGGCGCTGTGGGACCTTTTAGAGTTCCGCAGGGCCTGCAAGATGGAGCTCTTCCGCCAGGCATTCAATTGGGGGTCGCAGCTGTTGTAGAACTCGGCCCACGGGTTTAAACATCTAGCTGACGCCATAAGAAACCTTGAGCAGATAGTCATCTTGAACAACTGGGAAGCCAAAACCTTCTGTGTAAATGAACTACCTAAGTGAATTCTGATTGCCGCCAGCGCTCTGTGCCTGCAATTTGTGTTTGTATTTTTATATGCTGTGTTTTATATAATGGTATGTTTTTAATTGTATTTTATGATTGTTGGAAGCCGCCCTCAGCCTGCTACGCGGGGAGGGCAGGGTATAAGTCTAATAAACAAATAAATAATAAATAAGAGTAACCTAGTAACCCCCATCCCATGTCCAGACATGCTGCATCACTCACGCTGTGGTGAGTGCCCGTTTGGTGTAGTGGTTAAGTGCGCAGACTCTAATCTGGGCGAACCGGGTTTGATTCCCCACTCCTCCACTTGCGCCTGCTGATGTGACCTTGGGTCAGTTACAAGCTCTGGCGCAGCTGTTCTCTCAAGGACAGTTTCTGTCAGAAGTTCTCTCAGCACCACCCACCTCACAGGGTGTCTGTTGTGGGGAGGGGAAGGGAAAGGAGTTTGTAAGCCACTCTGAGACACCTTTGGGCAGTGAAGGGCGGGGTATAAATCCAATCTCTCCTCTTCCTCCTCCTCCTCCTCCTCCTCCTCCTCCTCCTCTTCTTCTTCTTCACGCCAGACCCTTCCTGGCATCAAAATGGCTTCTGTGGGGGAGGGGAAAGTTGAGAAGATCCATGAGGCTTGCACAAAGCTCTACGATCCTAGCCCCAGGAGATGACTGGCTCCAACCCATTGTTTCTAACAGAGAGGGACCAAAACAGTTCCCATTTCCACTTCATCCTTGGGAATGAATACTTACTTTTGAGTTTGATCATGTAATCTACATTTCTCCTATGATTTTATACTTCTCGCTACGGTTTCATCCTCCTGTGGGGGGAAATTATTTATTATTCATCTACCTACCCTTGCTGGAGTGTTGAAGGATTTAATTAGAGCCTGTTTTTTTTCCTTCCTCTTCATAAAACACTTTGAAGAGGAAAAGTGCTCTATTAGTAGTAAGTAGTAGTATTATATCATGATTATTCAAAATTACACCTCTAACACCGGGCTTAATGTCCTCTGTTATCTCCCCAAACATTCATATTCCGTAGCAATATTTCCTGAGGGATTTAGGGATGTTTAATTGTTAGCGTAGCGTTGCCGTTAGTGCGAGATCCTCATTCTGGCGCGCTCCATGCAACAAAATTTAATTTTGTAGGTTATCGTTGGTGTAATTAATTGCCAGTGCATAATAGGCGATGTTGTAAAGTTTAACAATGTAAGAGGATAAGGGCACTGACTGGCGCGACACCGAGAGAGGAGCACAATGTAGGTAACTCTATGACCCCTCCCTTCCCAATTAGGTATACATTTCTTCTTAGCTTTGGAGTATTTTCACCCTCATGCAGACATCAATTGGTATTCCTTGGACATGCAATGCAAATGCAAAACCGTATGCACTAGAATGTATATGCCAAGTGTGGGTGCTTCCACTGAAGAATGATTTCAAAGTTCTCACCCCTGCTGTTTTGACCCAAACCTTGCCCCCCTCTATATAATTTCACTTCTCCATTAGGCAAATGGAATCAGTGGTTATTTTCACTCCATTTCCTCAGATCCAATGAACCATTCCTGTAAAATGGCAGGATTTCCACCATTCCCGCTACCTCCTTCCTGCTACGCTCCTAAATGCAGCTCCTGGTAGACAGGGAACCCACGTCTATCATATTTGAGCAGGCATTTAGGGTTACAAGGGGAAGAAACGAAAGGTAAGTTGTACTTTTCAGGTGGAAATCCTGCCATCTTAAGAAACTTTCAGCTGGATACAACCCCATTGTCTGTTTGTGCCAATATTTTCTAGTTGTGTCCGTGTGTGTGTGTGTGTAGAAAATGTGCATTAATGAATCAGTGCTGAGAGCCAGTTTGGTGCAGTGGTTAAGAACGTGGATTCTAACCTGGGAGAATCAGGTTTGATTCCACACTCTTCCAAATGCAGCTGCTGGTGTGACCTTGGGTCAGTAACAAGCTCTCTCAGAGCTGTTCTCTCAAGAGCTGTCCTCGAAAGAGCTCTCTCAACCCCACCTATCTCACAGGGTGTCTGTTGTGGGGAGGGGAAGGGAAATGAGATTGTAAGCCTCTCTGAGACTCTGAGTGAAGGGCAGGGTATAAATCCCTTCCTTCCTTCCTTCCTTCCTTCCTTCCTTCCTTCCTTCCTTCCTTCCTTCCTTCCTTCCTTCCTTCCTTCCTTCCTTCCTTCCTTCCTTCGATACTTGAATGCATAAATGGCATACATCGTACATATATGGTGGTGGAAAGTGATGTCAAGTCACAGCTGACTTACAGCAACCCCATGAGGTTTTCAAGGCAAGAGATGTTCAGTATTGATTTGCCATTGCCTGCCTCAAAGTCACGACCCTGGTAATCCTTGAAGGTCTCCTATCCAAATACTAGCCGTGACTGACCCTGCTTGGCTTCCAAGATCTGATGATATTGGGCTGGGCTGACCTATCCAGGTCGGACACAGACCCTAAAAATTTCATACACAAATGGCAACCTGCACAATAATTCTAACCAATGTATAAAAAGAGAAAACTTGCAACCATTAATATAAATATATATTTAAAAATTCACTCATCCCATCTTCTGTGTCTTCCACATATTAGTGAGAAGCCCGCATGTGTACAACTGCACAATGAAGATCCCCAAGAGTGTTTTTAGTCTGGCGCATAAAAACTAAACAATAACTGGTCCAAACAGATTGACAGTTGTTAACGTTAGATGAACACCAAAGTGTAGCATTTATTTATGACTGATTTATATGATTTACGATTTAACAGTTTAATTCAAAAATTGCCTGCTGAGTGCCACAGCAGTGCAGGATGGGTTGTAGAACTCAGTTGGGCTGTGGAGAACACACATAAGAGAAAATTAATTGCCCTGTACTGTACTGTTAGGAAAGAACAGTTGAAGCAGCTTGCAGAAAAGTCAGATGGGGTGACGAACAGTTGAACCCTCAGTCAAAAAACTGGCTCCCTGTTCATGACTGGCAAACAGGAAGTGACTGAACCAGGGGACATTCAAGCATCCCTGGATATGAATTTCCATTAACATGCTTTGCTGTAGATATCCACATATGTGCACGCCATCAAGGTGCAAATTACTTATGGCGACCCCAACAAGGGGCTTTCTTTCTTTTTTTAAATCCCCCCGAAGGGGTTTTTTATTGCATTTTCTAAATATCTACAGAAAAAGGGAGGGGTACTAACAAACAGAGCTACAAGAAGGGGGAGATAGGAAAGAGAATCCAAAACGTGATGATTGTATATAGTGCTTACAAATGTGGCATTAACAAATAAAAACTTTCAGTTGTTAACCTCGAAGGTGACAGTTGAGTACATCGCTTATGAAGCTCTAGCTCCTACAGACTGTTTGGAGTATACTTCTGCAATACACTAACATTTCTTTTGTACAAACATCAGGCACTCTCATCATCTCATTGCAATAATTTCTGCCTATTACTTTCTGCCCCTCTAACTCGTTAGAATTTTTATCAATCAATACATGGAGTCCAATAGCATTTAAATACCGCTATTAAAAAACATCCAAGTTAGGCTTAAACATGATTCTTTTCAAAGAAAACTCTCCATTTACCCTCTTATTAAAAAAAAGAAAAGAAAGACAGACAAACTGGAACCTCCATATGCATCACATAGCACCCCTTTTCCCTCTTCCTTTTATGGAGTTAGCCTAAATTAGTAAAATCCTTTTAGAATTGATTTAACCATTCATTATCAATTTCTGTAGAAACCCTTTCCCCTAATTTTTCCCAACACACCCCCTTAGCCAAAAATCTCATCTCTAGAAAGGGCTCTTCACTATAGAATCTTCCTCAGTCTTCTTTAACTCGAAGTCCATTATTATTAAAACATAACCACCTTTCGCCCAACCTTCTATTAGCTTTGTCCCCCCATCAAAATATATAATAACTTTATTTTTTAGGAGGAGAGTTTCCCCTCCCCCCCGCTTATCGTAGGAGAAACATAGCTACATTGCTGTCTCATCCAACTTTCGAGTTCTTAATGAAGATTCAGTTTCGTTTTAATTTTAACTGCAACACGAGACGCCATATCGAAAGAAGCACTTCAAAGCCTAAGGTCTGTTTATCTTCTCTTTGTTATCAAGTCGCCAGGGTCCCATAAATCCATCGGATCTTTACACCGCCTCTAAAAGTTCTCTAAATTAATCAGCCTTATTTCCAGCTCATTCCGAGTTGTTTTCTTTTTAGGCGGAGGGGAGCTTCCCCCCCCCTTCAACCTTCAGCCTTTCCCAGTCACCGCTTACAGAGATATTTAGAGTTTCTTTAAGAAGAAAGAGGGTTCTTCAATGCCTAAAAAGATTACTTTCAGATGTTTGCACAGTCTCTTTATCTTTCGAGAGGGGGAGTTTCCCCCCCTCTGCCTGCTAAAGATGGATCCTGCATCGTTTCCAGCCATCACTCAGAAAACATTTCAAGCTAATGTAAGTTTCCATTTCCATTCAATACTTCTCTCTTTTCTATTTATGCTTCTTCTTCACTTCCCCTATCCCTTAAAAATCATCATTTTTATATTATTATATTATTATGGGGGGAGGGAGTTCCCTTTCCCCCGCTTCTTTTCTGGGAGGGAAGGGGAAGACTTTATTCCAACTCAGTCTCTCACTATGATGTTAACAGTCTTTAAAGGAGATTCTGATTCTTCCTTCTAGCCATTTCTAGCTAGCCATATAAAATGCTTTCAGTTGCTGTTTTTAAAGTCCCAAATATTTTCTTGTGTGTTGCTCAATGCATAACTCTCAGTATTCCTCCATCACAGTCCCTTCATTTTCCATTTCTCCGATGTTAGTTTCCTTTATCTAGTCCTCCATGGGGGGGTCTACCATTGTCTCCCCCACCCATGCTTGGGAGGATGTATTCTTCCCTCTGGTGCTTCGTTAAACTTGTACTCACACTTCTTCAGTAAGAAATCAATTCAGCCAGTCGCTTGATTACAGCTTAATCACCATCCGCTTGGTTTCCGGTACGCAAAGCCTCGGCCATTACTGGAACACAGCAGGGAGACCGTCGGGGCAAAAGGATGCCCCCACCCCCAGGCTAGAAGCCGGGGGGGGGTGAACCTCAGCGCCCCCTGACTCAGGGCTCATCTTGAACCCTGGGGAAGAGCGTATGATCGCCCTCCCTCTCTACCTGCTGGTCTGCAGACCATTCCCCCAAGAAAGGGGAGAATGGCTGCCGTCAGCTTGCCAATCCGGAAGTCCTGCTCCCAACAAGGGGCTTTCAAGGAAAATGAGAAGTCAAGGTGATTTGCTATTGCCTTCCTCTGCAGAGTCTTCCTTGGCAGTTTCCCACCAAGTACCAACCCTGCTTAGCTTCCGAGAATGACAAAATTGGTCTATACTATACCATGTTGTCTTCCCTCCCAAGATGTCCACATAGTATGTGCCAAATGAGCTTGGTTCCATAGACACAGAAGAAGAGAAGAGAAAAAGAGATTGGATTTATACTCCACCCTTCACTTGGAGTCTCAGAGCATCTCCTTTGCCTTCCCACAACAGACACCCTGTAAGGTAGGTGGGGCTGAGAGAGCTCTTTCAAGGACTGCTCTTGAGAGAACAGCTCTGAGAGAACTTGTGATTGACCTAAGCTCACACCAGCATCTGCATGTGGAGTAGTGGGGAATCAAACCCGATTCTCCCAGATTAGAGTCTGCGCTCTTAACCACTGCACCAAACTGGCTCTCATATGGCCTTTGCTTGTAGATCAGACAGGCAGTTTCTTTCAGGGATCTCTCACTAACAGTGGAAAAGTTTATCCTTCATACTGAAGAAGTCGCTGCACTCCTCCATGCTTCTAATCAACCATGTGGACATTGGAGACAGCCAACAACAGGGAAGAGCAGATTGGCTTATTTACATCCCTATATTGCTCCAGAATTTCTCTCTGAACTGTATAGCACTCATCTTTAATTCTGATTTATTTTCTAAAATTAATTACTGAACTGGGGCAATGATAATTTTCTACCCCTTTTCCTTTCTTTCAGTTCATTTTCATCTTTCCCACATTTTGGATGCGCATGTGCAGTGGCTATAAGCATGGGCAGCTTCAAGAGAAGACTGGATAAATTTATTTATTTATTATTCATATTTGTACTCCATCCTCCCCACAATGCAGGCTCAGGGAGCAGAGGTCCATCAGTGGCTATTTGCCAAAAGGTATAAATGGAACACTATTATGTCCAAGGCAGTGATGCTCTGTATTCTTGGTGCTTGGGGGGCCACAGTGGGAGGGCTTCTGGCATTCTGGCCCTGCTGGTGGACCTCCTGATGGCGCCTGAGTTTTGGCCACTGTGTGACCAAAATAGAGCGTTAGACTGGATGGGCCATTAGCCTGGTCCAACATGGCGGCTTCTCTTATGTTCTTAATGCACACATCATGTGCTCTTGTACATTGGTGGGGGAAAAAAGACACAAAAAGAGTCTTGGTACGGATATTTATACAAAACAGAATAAGAACGCAGTGGTGTCTTAAAGACTATTTTAAAAATCCCAAAATAAGCTTTCATGAGTCAGAGTTCATTTCGTTGGATGCATTGAAGTGTGGCTCTGACTCGTGAAAGCTTCTGTTGGAATAAGTTTTGTAAGTTTTCCAAAGTGCCACCGGAATCCTGTTTTATTTTGCTGTTACGCAGTAACTTGACTACCTACCTGGGGTTATTCATACAGCCCCCGCGAAAGTGCTTTTCTCCACGAATAGGTGCTAGATTTGTGCGTGGCAGTTTGCTTGATTCCCCCCCATTTTTGTTATTAATTCTAAAAGGAACTCCCCCCCCCTTATCGAGTGTATTTATTTATTGGAAACCTTTGTGAGCCACCTTCCTCCCTCGAGGAACTGAAGGCAGTGTTTACAACATGAATAAGATGATAAATACCACAATTATATAAAACCCATAACCAAATCAATCCAAGCACAGTCTTAAATAAAGCTGTGTTCAATCGCCTCCTGAAGATCGGCAGTGAGGAGGGGGCCAGGCATGTCTCCCTGCGGAGGTCATTCCATAATTGTTGGGTTGCCACAGGAAAAGTGTCAGAGTCCCACAACAAACAGGCTCAACAATGTTCCTTCCAGAAGGATCGAGTTTATTGAGTTCAGTAGAAGCAGGTCATCTTTGCATACCATTGCTGTGTAAAGGTTAACCTCACAGGTGGGAAGGGGGAAGATATACTGTGTTTGAAGCGAGACCCTTGCAAGTTGTACCTCCTTTCCCTTTCCCAGGGCGAGGTGTCCTTGAGAAACTTTTGGTACCAGCTTGAGCAGTAGATAATCAAGACATATATCTTTCACTTGGTTGAGATGGCAACACTAGGTGTGGTGTGAATGGGTGAGGTATGCTTGGGAGAAGGAAGGGGCTTTTATTCAAATTACCTGTATTAAACTTGTACCCGCCAAAAGTCTTCAGTTCTAACACAGTGACTTTCTGGATCATGCATATATCTCAATAAACTTATCACTGCCAAGAGACAGTTGTTGAGAGTAACTGGACTGGGGGTCTGACATTGCTGTACTATTGGAGACATAGGTTCCCTGTAGCTGGCCCTGGCCAGCTGTCTAGTCACAGCATTCTGTGCTAGCTGCAGGTTTCAAACAGTCTTCACGGGTAGCCCCAAGTGGAGCAAATCTGCAATAGTCTAGATGCAACTAAGGCATAGAGCTAACTGATCCAGGAAGGGATGCAGTTGATGCACCAGACAGAGTTGGGAAATGTGGTCTGAGCCACAGCAGCCACCTGGTGTTCTAAGGTGACTGCTGGGTGGGGGAACCCCCACTCAGACTGGAGGTCTGGCAACCCTATTTCAGACAGATAGACTAAAGGTTCCCCCTTTGGGGGGGCAACAAAAAGCACCCCTGTTTAATATTAAAGTGTATGGGAGAACTGAGAGGAAAGATTCCAAACAAATAGCACCACAGAGGCAGCATGCAGTGAGGAAATCTGGCACTGTAGCCACTTAGCCTGAGAAACAGGAGCACAAGGAAGAGGCAGACTGAAGGCATGGGCATCGGATGGCACAAGGAGGACATGATCCCTGGGTAAGCAGGCAGCAGCAGGAGGACCCCAAGGCAGATTTTCTTGGAAGAGGAATAAGGTTAGGAGCAATGCTCCCTCCAAGCTGTGGAGTCTTGTGAGCAAAAATTCTACTTTGTGAGCTGCTGGCATTAAAGTTGTGAGCAAGTGATTTGGCTACTGCATAAATTAGTTCGCTCTGGAGCTATCGTTCCTGAGCTAAGACAAAAATCTGTGAGCCAGAGGCTAAAGAACTGTGAGCTAGCTCACACTAGCTCAGCTTAGAGGGAACATTGGTTAGGAGACCAGCAGGTGAGCAGGGAAGTGCAGATGGAATGGGGAAATTTGACACAGAAGGGCAGGCATTGGGAGAAGTGAGGAAGGCAAAGTCCCACCCCATATCCACCAGGATTGGAATACCTCATGCATGTATGGAATCCTAGTGGCTACAGCTTGCAGTCAAACAAAAAGGCTCAGAGCCTCTCTCCCCTTCCCCTTAAGGAACACAGCCTATGACCTTACTAGGAAACTGCCAGCTGCCTCGTAAGAGTGAAACCAGTTGGGTAGGGTTGCCAACATCCAGGTGGTACCTGGAGATTCCACTGCTATTACAGCTGATCTCCGGATGATCAAGATCAGTTCCCTTGGGGGGAAAAATGCCTGCTTTGGAGGGTGGACTCTGTGGCATTACCCCATGATGAGGTCCTCCCCCTCCCCAGACCCCACCCTGCTTGGGCTCCACCCCAAAACCTCCAAGTATTTCTCAGTCCAGGGCTGGTAACCCTACAGCTGAGTCAGGGAGAGGCAAGATTGCAATAGCAAAAGGAACAGAGCAAAACTAAAGAAAATCAAGGGGTTTTAATCATTATGGCTTGTTCATTTTCATGTTAATTATGACAATTAGAAAACACCCCATTTTCTTAAGTATTGTTCTTAATAACAAAATAAATGCTCAAGTCTAATAGGTGCATATCGATAACACATAGCAGGCAAAAGACCCTGTTGAGAGCCAGTTTGGTGTAGTGGTTAAGTGTGCGGACTCTAATCTGGGAGAACTGGGTTCGATTCCCCACTCCTCCACTTGCAGCTGCTGGATGACCTTGGTCAAGTCATAGTTCTGTCAGAGCTGTCCTTGAAAAGGGCAGTTCTCTCAGAACTCTTTCAGCCCCACCTACCTCACAGGGTGTCTGTTGTGGGGAGGGGAAGGGAAAGGAGTTTGTAAGCCGCTCTGAGACTCTGAGTGAAGGGCGGGATATAAATCCAATCTTTCTTCTTCCTCTTCCTCTTCTTCCTCTTCCTCTTCTTCTTCTGTACCCACAGGCTCAAAAAGGTTGGGCAAGGGATCGATAGCTCTGGCAAAGTGTGGATGCACCACTGTTCAAAACAGAGAAATAAAGACAAGAACGGTGGAGGGTTCCTAATGCATCCGTTGCACTTTGGGAACAAAACCAGGAAATCTGGCCATCCACAATCTGGGGAGGAATTCAGATGTGGAGAACTCACAGACTATCCCAAGCCTGCCATGCTGAAGGCCCGAGCATCTGTTCGACTGAGGACATTTGTTATGTCATCCTTAGCATTGTATCTGATTCCCAGCGCTGTCACTAGGCAGACGTTCCCTTAATGTACTTCACAGTCTCCTCTGTGTCTGTGACTTCTGACTGTCATGGGCAGAAATCCAGGTGGATGTGTAAATTGAATGCAACATATTTTATGAATACTTAAAAAGCATAATCACATATTTTTATGGGTCTTCTGCTAGCTTAAGTCACATTAAATCCCCCCCTTATAAATGTGCATTGCAGGAAAAATGCTGATAACGTGTCACAATAAACTAACTATCTGAAACCCACCAGAAGGAAAAAAAAGAAGAAGGTAAGTAACATTTGCCTTGTATGTGGAAGTTTATGACAGAAGCTACGTACCGGCAGCTGTAAAATGGTCATAAAATAAAATTGGAATTTATATCAAAATCACTCTTAATACCTTTGGGGCTTTTTGCATCTCTGCATAGTTTACCCGGAGAGATTTAGCAGTGGAGTTTTATGCTAAGTGGCTGAAAGTTATAGCGGAGTTGTCAGTAATATTACCTTTTGGGGAGGTTCCTCGGCCCATATATCAGTCTATTTATTTTTAAGTTACTAAGCAATATATTTGGCTTGGAGAAGAGGCAAGGGCGCAATCCGGCTGGCAAGAACGGAAACCTTTTACGGCGATTCGCTTTGATCACAGATGATTCTGTTAATAATTGCAGCGTGGAGAAGAGTTTTTTACCGGGAGGCCCCGATGCATATGCGTACCCAAAAGCCCAATCTATACACTGCTATGCTGAAGGAAAGGTGAACGCAACAGAGGCCCTTTTCACATTACCAATCCAAACCGGATGTTATTCGTTGTTGGCCCAATCTCAAGTAAAGTGATACAGGGATGGGGGTTTCATATAGCCGGTTTGGTGTAGTGGCTAGAGCACTGACTCTAATCTGGGAGAACTGGGTTTGATTCCCCACTCCTCCACATGCAGCTAGCTGGGTGATCTTGGGTCATTCACAAGTTCTCTCAGGGCTGTTCTCTCATGAGCAGTTCTCTCAGAGCCCTTTCAGCCCCAACTACCTCACAGGGTGTCTGTTGTGGGGAGGGGAAGGGAAAGGAGATTGTAAGCCGCTCTGAGACTCCTTCAGGTTGGGAAGGGCAGGATATAAATCCAATCTCCTCCTTTTCCTCCTCCTTTTCCTCCTCCTCCTTCTGTTATTGAGCTGTCTCTGAAGCACTACAGTCATTTCAAAAATGCCACTCCCCCCCCCGTTTCACTGCACAATCTTCCTTGGACTTCTTTACATTCTAAGGTGAGCTGAACTGCTATAGTGGCACCATTGAGATGCATTGATGCAATGGAGTCAATGAAGTCAGTGTATCTCAATGGTCCTGCTATAGCACTTCAGTTTAGCACTATAGCACTCACCTTAGAATGACTTTTTTAAAGTCCAAGAAAGATTGTGTGGCGAAAAAGGCAGGGGTGGGGGGAGCAGCGTTGTAGGAAGCACTATGGACATTTTAGGCAGCACACCACAGCGATTCAGAAGCGCAATGGGGCTGAAAACAGAAAAAAAAGCAGTTTCCCTCAAAAGCGGCTCAACCACACTTTGCGAACCTGATGCAAGCAAGTTGGTATGAATGGGCAGGGCTATTTTTGGACAGGAATGCACAGGAACTCATTAGCATGACAGGCCACACCCAACAGCAGAAACACATTAGGATTGGCTACATTAGGGGTGTGTGGCCTAACATGCAAAGGAGTTCCTGCTCCTAAAAAAGCCCTGGGTTTTGACAACAAACAAGGTAAACAGAATAGGAAGCAAAAGGTGGGTGTGGCTGGATGACCACACTTCTGGTAACACGGGGGTACATAAGAACATAAGAGAAGCCAATGTTGAATCAGGCCAAATGGCCCATCTAGTCCAACAGTCTGTCACACAGCGGCCAAAATATACCACATGCCATCAGGAGGTCCAGCAGTGGGGCCAGGACACCAGAAGCCCTCCCACTGCTGCCCCCCCAGCACCAAGAATAGAGTGCATCTCCTGCCCCAGACTGAGAGTTCCCATCTATACCCTGTGGCTAATAGCCACTGATGGACTTCTGCTCCATATGTTTATCTAATTCCCTCTTGAAACTGTCCATGCTTGTAGCTGCCACCACCTCCTGTGGCAGTGAATTCCATATGTTAATCACTCTTTGGGTAAAGAAGTGCTTCCTCTTATCTGTTCTAACCCAATTACTCAGCAATTTCATGGAGTGCTCACGAGTTCTTGTATTGTGAGAAAGGGAGAAAAGTACTTCTTTCTCAACCTGCTCAATCCCATTCATAATCTTATAAACCTCGATCATGTCACCCCTCAGCCGTCATTTCTCCAAGCTGAAGAGCCCCAAGCATTTTAACCTTTCTTCATAGGGAAGGTGTTCCAACCCTTTTATCATTCTAGTTGCCCTTCTCTGCACTTTTTCCAATGCTATAATATCCTTTTTGAGATGTGGTGACCAGAACTGTACACAGTATTCCAAATGAGGTCGCACCAGTGATTTGTACAGGGGCATGATAATACTGGCTGATTTGTTTTCAATTCCCTTCCTAATAATCCCCAGCATAGCGTTGGCCTTCTTTATCGCAGCTACACACTGTCCAGACATTTTCATTGAGTTATCCACTACGACTCCAAGATCTCGCTCTTGGTCCGTCTCTGCCAGTTCAGAACCCATCAACGTGTATTTATATTTAGGATTTTTGGCTCCAATGTGCATCACTTTGCACTTGGCCACATTGAACCCCATTTGCCACGTTGACGCCCACTCACCCATCCTCGACAGATCCCTTTGGAGTGCCTCACACTCCTCCCTGGTTTTCACCACCCTGAACAACTTCGTGTCATCTGCAAATTTAGCCACTTCACTGCTTACTCCCAATTCCAAATAATTAATAAACAAGTTAAAAAGCATCGGACCGAGTACTGATCCCTGTGGTACCCCACTGCTTACCACCCTCCACTGAGAAAGTTTCCCATTTATACTCACTCTCTGTTTCCTATTTATAAGCCAGTTTTTGATCCACAAGAGGACTTGTCCTTTTATCCCATGACTATTGAGCTTACTTAGGAGCCTTTGATGAGGAACTGTATCAAAAGCTTTCCAGAAGTCAAGGTAAATAATATCTATTGGGTCCGCCTCGTCCACATGTTTGTTCACTCCCTCAAAAAACACTAACAGGTTAGTGAGACAAGATCTTCCCTTACAGAACCCATGCTGAGCCTGCCTCAATAGTTTTTGTTCATCAATGTGCCTACTAATTCTTTCCTTAATAACAGTTTCCACCAACTTACCCGGTATCGATGTCAGACTGACTGGCCTATAATTTCCCGGATCTCCCCTGGAGCCCTTTTTAAAGATGGGAGTGACATTAGCTACCTTCCAGTCCTCAGGAATGGAGGCAGATTTTAAAGAAAGATTACATATTTTTGTCAGGAGATCCACTAGTTCACATTTGAGTTCTTTCAGAACTCTCGGATGAATGCCATCCGGGCCTGGTGATTTATTAGTTTTTAAATTTTCCATCAGTCGGAGGACTTCCTCTCTTGTCACCACAATCTGATTCAGGTCTTTCAAACCTGAAAGGGTTGTGTGGCCTAATATGCTAATGAGCTGTACTGTCAGGGCTGTGGTCTAATATGCTAATGCGTTTCTGCTGTTGGGTATGGTCTATTATGCTAAGGGGTTCCTGCTGGGCTTTTTCTACAAAAAAAGCCCTGTGAATGGGTAAATAAATTCTGCTGGCAACCGGTTACTAAAACGGGTCTGTCTGAAATGACAGAAAAAAAATCCATTTGCAACCAGTTTCTCTAATGGACTACAAAAGCTGTCTGAAAAGGGTTGGAGTGTCGTATTCCACCAGTGACCCAGCAGGGCAGTCTGCTATAGAACTAGGGCTGTCAGCTCCAGGTCAGGAAATACCTGGAGAATTGAGGGTTGGAGCCTGAGGAGGATGAGGTCTTGGGAGAGAATGAACTTCAGTGCCATGGAGTCCATATTCCCAGGTGGCCATTTCCTCTAGGTGAACTGGTCTCTGTCACCATTTGTAATCCCAGGAGATCACCAGCCACCACTGTGAGGTTTACAACAATTTAAGGAAATTGATGAATTAGTGTAGATGATCTATAAGCATCAAATAAACATGCTTAAAACATTAGCACACTTGCAATATTTTTATTTAACAGTGTATGATAACCAGGGCTTTTTTTGTAGAAAAAGCCCAGCAGGAACTCATGAGCATAATAGGCCACACCCAACAGCAAAAACTCATTAGCATATTAGGCTACACCCCTAACAGCACAGCTCATTACCATATTAGGCCACTTCCCCATGTTACCAGAAGTGTGGTCATCCAGCCACACACACCTTTTGCTTCTTATTCTATTTACCTTCTTTGTTGTCAACCAGGATTCTTTTTGGAGCAGGAACTCCTTTGCATGTTAGACCACACACCCCTAATGTAGCCAGTCCTAATGAGTTTCTGCTGATGGGTGTGGCCTCTTATGCTAATGAGTTCCTGATGGGCGTGACCACTCAGGAGCCAGCCGGAACTCCGTTCCTGTGTGTTCTTGCCCAAAAATAGCCCTGCTGATAACTGACACCTCTTGCTCTGAATTGTTGCACCCAAATGTCTGTGCTGTTGAAATCCTGAGTATGCGGTCCCGGTGTGTATCTGTAAGCTGAAAACCTATGAAGACACAGCAGCAGCAGAACTGGAAGAAGCAGAAGCAGAAGACAGCCAGTTCCACTGCGGGCCTGCAAGAAGCCCTCTGGGGGCCTGATGTTGCATGTTTGACACCCCTGGTCTAAACGCTTATGTTACTACAGCCTTGCTGAAGCTATGGAGGCCTGAGTTAGATCATTCCCCCACAGGAGACTGCCTGGGACTGCCTGGATGAAAGGGGACAAAAGAACAAAGGCAGTTGTGAAGCTACTGTTAAGGGTAGCCATTAACAGGAGAAACCATCCATCCTCAGGCAGGTGCAAAGGGCTTGGGTATCCTTTTGCTGAACAGGCTGAGGAGTCACGTTGGCATTGACCATGTGGTTTTATGATCACCTCTGTTGGAAGACCTGTACATAAAGTGTCAGAGATGGACTGGTAATTTAACTTCCTGGGAATCTTCCTGGTAAGCCATTGTCCTAGACTAGACTGTCACTGCTGGTCAGGGAATCAGCAAAGTTGAGCACAAGAAGGAGGAGAAAGACCTTCAGGCTTTCCTTCATGATAAGACTTGCCATTTGGCTCCCAGGTCTGTTGTCTACCAGCACTCTAGCAGCTGGTAGGGAGGGAAAAAACCACTGCTGTACAACAGGGAAAACCTGGAAGTGACATCATACCTCTCTAGGAATTACCAAGAATGCTAAAACCATAGAGTTTTCAGCAATTCCTAGATAGGTTTTCCTCAGATAGGTTTTCCCTCAGTGGTCCCTCTTATATGGCTGCCTCTCCAGACTCCTGATGTCAACCCTATCCTTGACGTTTTTCCAAACCAAATGGTTCTGGAGGGAGGTACTATTTCACCTGTTGGGGGCTGTATGCATAGCTCATCAGTACCCATACAACCTCCAACAGGGCAATTAGCGCTCCTTTCCCAGCCATTCCAAGTAAGAAAATGGCACCGGGGAGGGACTCCAAAGCTGTTTCTTCACCCTAGTGGTCCCAACCAGGACCCCATGCACTTGCAAAAAAAAGTTCCTTTGCACCTGGCATGTGACCATCTGAGTCAAGGTCAGGTTGGGCCTGGCTTCTATACACCAGACACTGCAATGGGTTTCTAGGCACTACCTATACCTCTGTAACCATTAGATGTAGCTAACCGGATCATAGAATGATGGAAGCCTATCTCCTAAGGATGCAGAGCATTCCTGTAGATACATTGACCCATAGGGTTGGGAAACATCTGGAGAATTTTGAGCCGGAGCCTGTGTACAGGGTTGGAGAGGGGAGGGACTTCAGCATGGTACAATCCCATAGGGTCCACTCATCATAAGGACATAAGAGAAGCCAATGTTCGATCAGGCCAGTGACCCATCTAGTCCAACACTCTGTCACACAGTGGCCAAAATATACCAGGTGCCATCAGGAGGTCCAGCAGTGGGGCCAGAACACTAGAAGCCCTCCCACTGTTGACCCTCCCAAGCACCAAGAATACAGAGCATCACTTGCCCCAGACTGAGAGTCCCTGTCTATACCTTGTGGCTAATAGCCACTGATGGACCTCTGCTCCACATGCTTATCTAATTCCCTCTTGAAGCTGTCCATGCTTGTAGCCGCCGCCACCTCCTGTGGCAGTGAATTCCATGCGTTAATCAAAGCAACCATTTTCTCCAGGGGAACTGATCTTGATTGTCTGGAGATCAATTGTAATAGCAGGAGATCTCCAGGTGCCACCTGCTGGTTGGTACCCATGAAAGACATTCCAGATGAGTCTAGGCCAGGAGGAGGCGACCATTTTGGCCTGGGTGTCAGGGGGGAAAAGGCAGCATCTAGCTGTGAAGATGTTGGTGTATTAGCAAACTCAAGGGGCCAGAAAAGAAATGAGGGTTGCGTATGGCCAAATACACTGGGAATAAGCCAGACTCTAGCAATGGTGCCAGTCCCAGAGCAGTTTACCTTAGACTTAACCTAGCCCATGGCTATACAGGTTCTGGGAGACAATGAGAGGCATAAGTCATGCCTGTCTTCTTTCACACTGTTGTCTCAGCAGCAGTGTGTCCGTTTCAGGGGTTCTGGCAGTCACCTGGGCAGAGACCTGAGCAAAATGGTTTGGTGAGATTTGGGATTGGATAAACATATGCAGCAGAGGTCAAATGGCGGCTATTAGCCACAAGGTATAGATGGAACACTCTGTCTGGGGCAGTGATGCTCTGTATTCTTGGTGCTTGGTGGGGGCAACAATGGGAGGGCTTCTGGAGTTCTGGCCCTGCTGGTGGACCTCCTGAGGGCAGCTGGGGTTTGGCCACTGTGTGACTCAGAGTGCCGGACTGGATGGACCATTGGCCTGGTCCAACATGGTTTCTCTTAGGTCCTAATGTTCTTATGAGCTGCTGTTGGGGACCAGGGCTGGCGTCGCCATATGTCAAAGCAGGGCAACTGCCGTGGCCCAGGCCTTCCTACAGGGCCCCACTGCCACTGCCTCCTTGCCCATGAGACTTCCATGCCTCCTGGCTGCACATGCTGCCCAGCGCCACCAGGGAAAGGGCATGCAAGTGATGTACATGGTTGGGGGCATAGGTGGTGGGAGAGCGCACAGAGGAAGGAGACACAGCTGGGCAGTGGGGGGGAGCCACACAGGTGGGTCAGCAGGGGTGTGGGAAGGAGTGACATTGAGGGGGAGTAGGAAGGGGACCCCTGACCATTCTCTGCCCAGGGCCCCCCAGAAGCTAGAACTGGCCTGACACACGCCTGACGGAGTGCGCATAAGAAAGTGGAAGACACTATTTACAGATTTATTGTACAATATTGACACAGTCCAAGTAGTCACTCCAAACAGGCTGTCAGTCCAACAGAGTGCTACGCCAGGCACCAGTAACCACGAAGGCACACCAATGTACAGGACATTGCAGAATATATACCGCAGTTAGCCAATCAGGATATACTTGCTGAGCCACAGTGACTCCCTGCACTCCATGCAAGGCTGATGCAATCTAGTTGTCATATGACACATCACGTGACCATACATCTGTCAACCTAGATTACTTTCATCTGAGAACCTGACCAGCTGCCATCTTGATGGCATACCTGTTCAGATGCCGACAACTCCAGGGGTCACCTGCCCCTGATCTAGATTTTGAACCTTCAACCTTGACCATACCATCCAATCCCTGAGTTTTGCAGGAACCAGCCTACCGGCCTGAAACCATCCCATTCGAACCCCGATAAGTGTTCATCCTGGACTATAACTGTAAACGGTGAGTAGGTTGACATTAAGAAATACAGTTGTGAAGCGGGTTTAGCCCTTTATTTTAAAAAATAATAATAATAAACCAAAGGAATTCAGAAGCTCCATTTCTTCCAGGAAAGAAATCAGCGGATTTTTTTAAAAAAACAAAAACCAACAAAACCTAACCCTTGAATCCCATACAGGGAACCCTTTAATTAAAAACACAAGTCTCATTCCAGGATGTGGCAAGCAGCCCTCCAGCCATGGACCCGTTCCAGTGCATGTCAGTCCCTCCCCCCCCCCCCAATATCACCTCCGTGGCAAAACGTGTTTGTGCTTTTTTAAAAAAAAATGTCTAATACGCTGAATTGCAAAATAAAAAGCTTCCCTGTCGGTGAAATTGAAGCAGGCTTGTCTTTTCCCAGGGTTCCAGGGGCGCCTGTTGATTCTGGCTCGACGCCAGCCGTAGCAGGCCGGCCTATAACGGGGATAAAATGAGGTTTTATCATCTCTGATTGATGGTAACTTGATTGTAATGGGATGCAAGCCAGCTGGGTAAATGCTATTTATTAACAGGAAAAAAGTGTACCGGGAAAGGTTTATGAGTTGCGAGTGACTACATCCACCCACACAGAATACCATCTGGAGCTAGGCTGGTGGGCCTCAGAACAAACCTTTTTTATTATTATTATTTTGGAAAAACCAGAACAAAGGATCTCCCCCCCCAACCCAACCAGAATTTATATTAAGCCATTCCAAACTGTCAGGGATCCCATGATGGTTTGCAAGACAAGTGGAAAAGAAATACAATCTTAAAACCATCTCTACAATCAAACAGTGAAAGTAAAACAACGCATTGTAGTCCAAACAGTGACACAGCTAGGGGTGCCAGATCTCCAGCTGCCAGGCCTCACCTCTCCGCCACTGGCCAGCTGGCCAGCAAGGGGGAATTACCCCCCTAAGGGAGGAACACCCAACATTTGTGCAGTGTGCCTATATGACTCAGAAGTGGCCAATGCTCCCTCTAAGCTGTGGAGCCTTGCGAGCAAAAATTCTACTTTGTGAGCTACTGGCATTAAAGCCGTGAGCGAGCGATTTGGCTACTGCATAAATTACTTTGCTCTGGAGCCCTCCTTCCTGAGCGAAGGCAAAAATGTGTGAGCCGGAGGCTAAAAAACTGTGAGCTAGCTCACACTAACTCAGCTTAGAGGGAACCCTGGAAGTGATGTAGGCATGTTTGGGGTGACACTCTGGTTTTGGGGCAAAAACTCTATGGTAGAAGCTAAGTCTACCATAGAGTTTTGCCCCACAATTAGAGTGTCACCCCTGATGTCCCTGACCATGCCTATGTCGCTTCTGGGTCACGTAGGCACGTCGTGGAAATGCCAGGCATCCTTCCTTGCTCCCGGTAAATGCACCCCTTTCCCCCGCCGGCTCCTCAGAGGGACCTGGCAACCCTAGACACAGCAGGCAGAAGAAGAGATTGGATTTATATCCCACCCGTCACTACCCAAAGGCTTACAAACTCCCTTCCCTTCCCCTTCTCACAACAGACACTTTGTGAGGTAGGTGAGGCTGAGAGAGCTCTTGACCAATGCTCCCTCTAAGCTGTGGCATCTGTGAGCAAAAATTCTACTTTGTGAGCTACTGACATTAAAGTTGTGAGCAAGCGATTTGGCTACTGCATGAATTAGTTTGCCCTGGAGCCATTCTTCCTGAGCAAAGACAAAAATGTGTGAGCCAGAGGCTGAAAAACTGTGAGCTACCTCACCCTAACTCAGCTTAGAGGGAACACTGCTCTTGACAGAAACTGCTCTTTTTCAAGAACAGCCCTTATCAGCACTACAGCTTGCCCAAGGTCATCCAGCCAGGTGCAAGTGGAGGAGCAGGGAATCAAACCCGGTTCTCCCAGATTAGCGTCCACAGCACTTAACCACTACACCAAACTGGCTCTCAAGCAAGCAAAGCAAAGGTGGCAGCCATCAGACAAAGCTTCAGCCTCATCCCTGAAATGTCTCCAATTTACCGGTGGTCAGGAGGACAGGAGTCAGTAAACTGGGAGGAACGAAAGGAAGATTCTTCCCTTGGCTGACTGTAGGGGTGGACTGGGAAGTTACAATGACCGAGGACTTGAAGCAAGCCAAGATGAGCGTCAACTGAGGGTGATTCTGCATTGGCTTTTCCCTCTGCTGTTTCATGAAACCCACCTTGGAACAGAAAATCCCCTCCGCATTGCATGCCGCTTTCACTTTCTTTGATCATCGGGTTTTATGGCACCTTCTGCATAGATTTATGGCCATTCAGGGGTGATTTTGCAGTCAGTACGGTGTTGCCCCCGAAGTTCTGGAACATGGTCTAATAAAGTGCGAGAGCAAAGGTTTCAAGTTAGTAATACTGTTAGGTGATGGTGCCGTCATGATGGTATTCTAGGGTTGCCAGGTCCAGGCTTGAAAATACCTGGAGACTTTGGGGGGTGAAGCCAGGAGAGGGCGCGGTTTGGGGAGGGGAGGGGCCTCAGCATGACCCAATGCCACAGAGTCCACCCTTCAGAGCAGACATTTTCTCCAGGGGAGCTGATCTCTGTCAGCTGGAGATCAGTTGTAAAAGCAGGAGATCCCCAGGCCCCACCTGGAGGCTGGCAACCCTATGGTATTCTCACCAGCTCGGCTTGTTCGACTTCTTTGTGCGGCAGGCACAGGCTGTGGCTGGAAGATCAGGGTACAGGGACACTCCTCGGTGTTCAATGCAGCTTCTAATCAAAAGCCTGGTGGAAGAGCTCTGTCTCGTGAGCCCTGCAGAACTGTAAGAGGGCCCGCGGGGCCCTGATCTCTTCCGGGAGCTCATTCCGCCAATACGGAGCCCCCACTGAGAAGGCCCGGGCAAGCATGTACTACATGTCATAAATCGTGAGTACCCTCTCCTCCAAAGGGAATTGTAGCTGAGCCACTCAAGAGAGCACACCTGCTGAAGACCAGGAAGCAACAAACACCTTACCTGTCCAGTGGGAAGCTCTCCCCACTGCCTGTACTGAGCCCCAGAAGGGGTGAGCCACTGCAAGGAAAGAGGAGGACAGGCCTCGGGTGACAACGACAGTCCAGAGATTGTACCACCAGCCATACCCAGTCAGAAGCAGTCAAGCTATACTGGGAGATCTGGTTAATACAGCAGAGTTTTGCCCAGTCACAGAAGTGTGATACTGAGTGCGGTAAATGAATCTCCCAAGAAGTCTATTGCAAAAAAAGAGGTAAACTTACATTTACCCAAGTAGATTCAGTTCACATTCAGATTGCAGTCAAAAGGAGAGAGAGGAGCCCAAAGAGTACTTTCCTTGTCACAAATGGCCAGCTTGTCCGGCATCGTGGGTGTGGGAGTATGAGGGCATTTGTCTCTACAGGAGAGACCTAGACAGAGACATAAGTCTCCATCAGGGCTTTTTTTTGCAGAAAAAGCCCAGCAGGAACTCATTAGCATAACAGGCCACACCCAACAGCAGAAACTCATTAGCATATTAGGCCACACCCCTGGCAGCACATCCTATTAGCATATTAGGTCACACCCCCATGTTACCAGACGTGTGGTCATCCAGGCACACCCACCTTTTGCTTCTTATTCTGTTTACCTTGTTTGTTGTCAAAACCCAGGGCTTTTTTTGGAGCAGGAACTCCTTTGCATGTTAGGCCACACAACCCTAATGTAGCCAATCATA
>JAPDNY010000005.1:32210871-32288371 GCA_029375565.1 Gekko gecko | reverse complement strand
CCTCCTAAAGAGGGACTTAAAGAACCTTACATTTACAACACAAATAAGATTAAACAACCAATGAGCAAAAGAAAAATAATTTATTTCACTCCAGGGCTGGCTTGGGGATTCTTTTAGGTGGGTTCCCTCAAAGCCATAGGTTGTGAGCCGTGAGCTCTTGCTGTTCAGCTCATGCCTTGGGCTATGCCCAGGTTTTTAATACTTCAAACAAAACGAGAGACCAAAGTTCTGCTGTGCAATCTACATAGGGCTGCCACACCCCCAGCTGAGGTGGGGTATGCTGAGCCCAGAGTTCCTGTTCCCCACTTGGAGCAGTGGGGGGGGGGAATTATTATTATTTTTTTAATTAAAAACTCATAAGCATTGCCCATGCAATGATATTACTTCTGTGGAATACTGGAAGCAACAGCAGTAGTCCTAGGAATCACTGGAAACTGTATGGTAAAACTACAGTTCTACCATACAGTTTCTGGCAGTTCCTAGAGCTACCACCTTGGCTTTCAAGTATTTCCCAGAAATTATGCCATCACGTGGGCAACAAACCCCCCCACACACACTCATGTCCCCACTCACTTGTACTCCCACTGGCTGCAAGACTATGTCTACAGTTGGGATCTGTGGTCCCATAATCTCCCTCCTTGAACCGGGAACTCATCCTCCCACAATTCTCCCCTTGCCCGGATAACTGAAATGGTTCATAGAAATACCAATATAAAAATAAAGAAATTGGGACACATTCACTTACCCTGTGTGTGTTAGGTAAAGGTTCCCTTGCTTGAAAGCCAGTCGAATCTGACTCTAGGGTTGCGGTGCTCATCTCCGTTTCAAAGCCGAAGAGCCAGTGCTGTCCGAAGACATTTCCGTGGTCATGTGGCCGGCATGACTAAACACCAAGGCGCACGGAACGCTGTTCCCTTCCCACCGAAGTGGTTCCTATTTGTTGTTGTTGTTCAGTCGCACAGTTGAGTCCGTCTCTTCGCGACCCCATTTATTTATCTACCTATTTATCTACTTGCAATTTCTTGCTTTCGAACTACGAGGTTGGCAGGAGCTGGAACTAGAGATGGGAGCTTACTCCGTCATGCGGCCAGTCTCGAACTGCTGAACTACTGACCTTCCACAGCCTGCAGTTCAACATCTTAACCACTTGAGCCACCACAGCTCCACCTGTGTCTGTTAAACGCTGTCAAATTGCATCCAACTTAGGGCAACCCTATGAATTAATGACCTCCAAAACATTGCTCACCATTGGGTTTTCAAGGCAAGAGATGATCAGAAGTAGGTTACCACTGGCTTCTTCTGCACAGTCCAAAGGAGGGTTAGCTGAAGTGGAACTGCTGCTGCCTGTGAAAGATCCTCCACTAATGTCACCTTCCACTGCTTCCACTACCTTCCACTTATTTATTTATTGGTTGGTTGGTTAGTTGGTTGGTTCTATTTCTATCCTGCCCTTCCCATGAACGGGCTCAGGGCAGGCCACAATACTGGTTACAGAACAATAAAATCAGACTTTAAAAACTATAAAATCTTAAACCCTAAGGTGATGGCGTTCAAACTACTTCAAGCTAATTCCATGGCGTCCCAGTTTTATTCAGTTAAAAGTGGAGAGGGCTAAATCCCATAAGGTATTCCAGATGGAGGACACTCTAACCTCAGCTAAACCAAGGTGGGGTTGTTGTTCAGAGTCCTTAAAAATTGAAGACCTCATAATAGATGATAACAGATGGGAACAGGATGGGAACTTCTATTGTCACCTTCCACGTCTGCCCATTGGAACTATCTGTTCTCTTCTGCTGATGAGGATGTTGTTTCCTGAAGGGGATGAGTGTATCTTAGTCTGGTGCCTCAGCGGTGACCATCCCACCTCGAGTGACTCTGCTAGGAGTTTAGCATCTTGACGGAGTCTAAGTTCTGTTCAGTGTTGCTCACAGTTTCACCGACGCACACAACCCCCCCTCACCATGTTGAGGTGTGCATCCAAGGGGAGTGGGGGATGTCACTTATCCCGACATAGCCATTCGTTGTTTTGGATGATGTCACTCAGATTGTATTTCTGGCCCTGCAGCAAAATACCAAATGCCCCAAAGCCCATAAAAACAAGGTGGGCAGAGGGACCTTTTTTACATTATGTTCAGCAAGCTGGAAGGAAAATGGACAGAATGAGTGGAACGGATTTGCATTTGTAAATAAACAGATATAGGTGGGTGGCAGATCTAAATGTAAGCGTTCATTTCCCAAAAAAGCAGATTTGGTGAATCGCCACCGTCACTAAACACAAGCTTATCTTAGTCATTAGATACTAATCAGACACACTGAAAAAAATCACACTTCGGGAGCTACTGGATCGTTTTCAGCCTGTGAGCGCCTTCCTAAAACCAAGAAAATATTCACAGAAGGCACAAGATGGGAACAAAAACTTCCCAAGCTTCCCCAATGCAACGCCCCAGCAAAAGTAGCCACTCCTCTTTTGTAAGCCCATTCCTTCCTTCGTTTACTTCATTTATAGTCCACCGTTCTCACTGAGGTTCGAGGCAGATTACAAAAAGTAAAGAAAACCCAACTAATAACCAAATTGAGTTCACAGATTACAAAAAGTAAGGAAAACCCAACTAATAACCAAACTGAGTTCACTGGTGTATCCTCCATCTTAGCTAGGGTTGCCCACTCCAGATTGGGAACTACCTGGGGATTTTGTGGGTGGAGCATGAAAAGGGCGGGGTTTGGGGAGGGGAGGGACTTCAATGGGTCAATAATGCCATAGAGTCCAAAGCGGCCATTTTCTTTTCTTTTCCTTTTTTTGAATTTTTATTTTATTTTATAGTAGACAGACAGACAAACAAACAAACAGACAGACATAGTTACATAAAATCCGGGGTTACATATAGTCTTTGATTTAACTTCTATATTCCCCCTTACATTAAGATTTTAAAATATAAGGCTATGATACTGGCGGGAAAGGCGGTCAGTGCTCTGGGTTGGAAAGACAAAAGTAAATGGACAATAGAAATCTGGCACAAATATTTGTTTGATTTTATACAGTCAGATACCGTGACGTCAATTAACAAAGGAATATCATGGGAAGAAAAATCCACGGAAATCAAGACCAGATGGACAGACCTACCTAGACTGGATAATGAAAGAAAGAAGGAAGGACATTCAGTGGAAGATCAAGACTCTGTGCCCATGGCTAGGGGGTAAAGACTAAGACAAAAAGAGAGGGAGGGAGGGAAGGAGGAAAGGGGAGAAAATGTATATAACCAATAAATACCCAATGTAACAGACTAAATAACCAATAGAAAAATTAATGGGGGGAAAAAAAGAATTTAAAATATTATCCATCTGAATCACCATATATTTTGAAAAGTATTTTGCCTTATAGTTTAATATACATTTTAACATTTCTTCTTATTCATTATTATGTCGATACTGTTCATTCTTTTAACCAGATGTAAAATCTTGCCCCAAAGCGGCCATTTTCTGCAGGGGAACTGAACTCTGTCACCTGGAGATCAGTTGTAATAGCGGGATATCTCCAGACACCACCTGGAGGATGTCAACCCTAATTTTCTAGCCCTTGGAAAGGTAAGTCTCCCTCCATATTTAAAATACCTTTACTGTTCCTAGCAACCGCTGCATTTATGCTAAGTAGACTTGAATGTTTTGCCTACAGCCAAACTGCACTATGATGAGGCAATTTACGGATACTCCGTTCTGTGTTGTTGTGCTTCTGGCATGACTGAGACCAGCGATCACTTTATGTTATTCTCTGACCAAAGGTCTTCATTGAGGGAACTTTGGATTCCCCCCATTTTGAGCAAGTCCCAACTTGCCATTGAATGTCAGGTAGTTTCTTTTTTGTTGGCTGATGTTAATCCTGCAGTTACACAAACTGTGTCTATTATATACAGTAAAAGGTGTTCAGCAGTGGAATCAGCTGCCTAGGGAGGTGGTGAGGTCCCCCGTACTGGCTGCCTTTAAGCAGCGCGTTATGTATTGGGACTGGACCATGTTTCTACAAGAGACTGGCTGAGCTTGAAGCTCTAGAACAATAGCCCACCAAGACTCTGGAGGTGGCCAATGAGGAATCAGTGGCTCCGACAATAGCCTATCGTTGGTAGCTGTTTGGGGAAGTGGGTGGAGTTGCATGCTATTTAAACAGGGCCGTTGCCCAGGCTTTGGGCTTTTTTTTCTTGCTGAATCACTAATAAAAAGAGAGCTGATCACTAAGGTTGGGGTCAGACCACCCATGGGACCCAGTATTTAACACAGCAGCTGCACAAACACTTGTCAGGGATGCTCTAGTTTGGTGTAGTGGTTAAATGTGTGGACTCTTATCTGGGAGAACCGGGTTTGATTCCCCACTCCTCCACTTGCACCTGATGATGTTGACTTTGGGTCAGTCACAAGCTCTGGCACAGCTGTTCTCTCAAGGACAGTTTCTGTCAGAAGTTCTCTCAGCCCCACCTACCTCACAGGGTGTCTGTTGTGGGGAGGGGAAGAGAAAGGAGTTTGTAAGCCGCTCTGAGACGCCTTTGGGCAGTGAAGGGTGGGGTATAAATCCAAACTCTTCTTCTTCTTCTTCTTCTTCTTCTTCTTCTAGGCTGATCCCGCATTGAGCAGGGGGTGGGACTAGATGGCCTGTATGGCCCCTCCCAACTCTGTGATTCTATGATTCTATAATGTCTTTAAAACACTCTCCTGAAAAGTATTAATGTGGCAATCTCGCCGTTTAACTAGGGGCATAATTTTCTTTTATCAATTGTTCTGTAATGGCTATTGATATTTAAACGTTGATTTTATTGTGTGGCTCAAGACCTCCAGTCAAAGGAGCTTATTGTTAATAAAAGAAAGCAATAACCAGATAAGAGAGCTTTGCAAGAAATACTGCCTTACAATAATGGCTAGTACCTATGAGAGTGTCTTCTCCTTTTGCCCCAGACTTTAAAGTGGACAATGGTGGACAACAGTGGTGGCATGGGAACATTATTTTATGTTCAGCTCATCCTACATGGTTGCCTGCGCACAGTGTTTTGTTACGTTTCCCAGCAACAAGTTCTATATGAGCATTAGAGCAGTTTCACAGCCCCATGAGCCAGTGAGATGCCCACACCTTTTCAGGCAGTCGCTGTGATTCCCAGTCTCAAGGTGGGGCCAAGAGTTCTTCCAAAATTACAGTTTATCTCCAGATTACAGAAATCAGGTGCTTTGGAGGAAATGGCACCCTAGGAGTGTGAAGCCTATGGTATACCATAGAGTCTAGGAGAAATGGAAGTCTTAGAGTGGCTTTAGAGTGGGTGCTTCAAGGACTTCGGTTCTACTATGATTTATCATAGAGACTCTATGGTATACCACAGAGACTAGGAGAAACTGATCATTGCCTACCATAACACAAAAGGACAGAAATGGGTCAAGGAATAAGAGAGAGATGGGACTGATGTTGGCTGGCATCCTCCTATGGAGGATTTTTCTTCTTAACTCTGAGAAAAACCCAAAGATTTTGAAAGGATTTTTTTTTAAGGTTCAGTGGAACATAACTGAAAAGCATAATCCAGCTACAGCAGTACATTTTTTTTGACAGGGCGAGGGTCAAAGGGTATGACATACAAGACGCGTGCATATGGTAGCCTACAAGTGATATGAGGTAGGAGAAAAAGACAGGGTAGGGAGTGTCATGAGGCAGGAAATTCAAATTCCTCACAGGAAGGAGAACAGTTGGGAGAGCTAATCCTTTAACTGGATGTGACAACTTGACGGGAACATCACTTCCTCACTGAGGTACCAAAGCAACTTAAGACGAAGAAGAAGAAGAGTTTGGATTTATACCCCGCCCTTCACTGCCCAAAGGCGTCTCAGAGCGGCTTACAAACTCCTTTCCTTCCCTCCCCACAACAGACACCCTGTGAGGTAGGCGGGGCTGAGAGAATTTCTGACAGAAACTGTCCTTGAGAGAACAGCTGTGCCAGAGCTTGTGACTGACCCAAGGTCACATCAGCAGGTGCAAGTGGAGGAGTGGGGAATCAAACCCGAGTCTCCCAGATCAGAGTCCGCACACTTAACCACTACACCAAACAGCAAACACAAATGCACAGTCAGTCAGAACTTCAGTGGCCAATCAGAAGCTGGTTAAGTGTGGGTTGGATGGTGCAACCGTTGGATGGATTCATGGTTGGTTGAAAATCGTACTCGAGTGCTCGTAAATGGCTCTGTGTCTACGTGGAGGGAAGTCTCGAATGGAGTGCCGCAGGGCTCGGTCCTGGGCCCAGTGTTGTTCAATGTTTTTATAAATGACCTGAAAGAAGACATAGAGGGGATGCTTACCAAATCTGCAGATGACACAAAGCTGGGTGGGATTGCTAATTCTGAAGAAGACAGAGTCAGGATTCAAAATGATCTAGATAGGCTGGAGCAGTGGGCTGAGGCAAATAAAACTGTGATGTACCCAAGCCGACCATGTGCTCCGACCGGTTCTAACCAGTCCGACATGCGGCCAGGCAAAGTGCCTGAGCTTAGACCTTGAGGACAATAGACGCTTGGGTCCTGAGTCCCCTCCAATCGGGGAACTAGGATCCGAGAGGTTAATGCAATTACTGTAAATAGACCACTATGGGGTTTTTGGGGTGTGGGGGGTATGTTTTCCTTGGGGCATATAAGCTGGCCTGCGAGCCGGCTACTTTGTCTCATTCCTGATCTTGAAATAAAAGTATGAGCTGATTTCACTAAACCCGACGCTTCAGTCTCTGTACTTTTCAAAAATGAAATTCAGTAGAGATAAGTGCAAAGTCCTACACCTAGGCACAAAAAATCAAAGGCACAGATATAGAATGGGAGGGACTTGGCTTGACAGCAGCACATGTGAAAGAGATCTAGGTCACAAGCTCAACATGAGCCTGCAGTGCGATGTGGCTGTAAAGAAAGCTAATGCAATCTTAGGATGCATTAACAGAAGCATTGTGTTCAGATCATGGGAGGTGGTAGTTCCGCTCTATTCTGCTATGGTCAGGTCTCACTTGGAGTACTGTGGGCACCACACTTTAGGAAGGATGTTGACAAGGTCGAGCGTGTCCAGAAGAGGGCAACCAGGATGGTGAGAGGGTTTGAATCCAAGTCTTATGAGGAAAAGCTGAAAGAGTTGGGTATGTTTACCCTGGGAAAGAGAAGATTTAGAGGGGACATGATTGCAGTCTTCAAGTATTTGAAGGGCTGTCATGTAAAAGATGGAGCAGATCTATTCTCTCCTGCTCCGGATTGCAAGACTAGATCTAATGGGTGGAAATTATGGGGGAGTTGATACCGCCAAATATCAGGAGAAACTTCCTAACTGTTAGAGTGGCTGAGCAGCGGAACAGTCTGCTTCGGGAGGTGGTGGATGCTCCTTCCTTGGACAGTTTTCAAGCAGAGGCTGGATGACCATCTTTTGGGTATGTTGTAGGTATGTAGGGCTATCTTTTGGCTATGCTCCTGCAGAGTGCAGGGGGTTGAACTAGATGACCTGCAAGGTCCCTTCCAACTCTAACATTCTATGATTCTATGATAAGCTCAGCTGGGCAAAAGCCTCACCTGGCCCCACCCACTTTCTAAAAACACTTGGTTGGAAAGCAGTGGGTTGGGTGCCATAGTATTCACAGTAACCACAATGAGGACCCTGTCCTAGATCATCCTCTCTCTGTAAACACTCCAGGACTTCCAGGACTTTATAGATACTCCAGGGGAACTCATTTGTGTAGTCTGGAGATCAACTGTGATTCCTGGAGAACTCCAGACCCCACCTGGAAGTTGGCAGCTATAACGGCAAAGTCTCTCAAAATCAAGAATGTAGAGGAAGCAAGCTTGTCTCCTGTTTTGCTTGGCAGTTGTACCCAAACACAGGTTTCTGAAAGTCTGACGCACTCCATTTTTGTAAATAGAAAGTACGTCTATGGTAACAGAGGAGATGTGTCATGTTGCATTTCATCAAGGTCCTGGTGCCTTCTGCAAGAACAGGAACTTACAGATGCTTGAAATATGATTCAAATGAGTGAGGGAGTGGATCACAGCTAGAAATAGAATCCTGCATAGAGGAGAAAGCAACAGACATAAATAAAATACAGAGAAATGAAAGAGCTTTGTGGTTGAACATACAATGCTACCTATCTCTGAATCAAATGATTAATCCATTTCAAACAGTGCTGTCTACTCTGACCGGCTGCATCTTCCGAATGCCTTTGAGTAAGGCTTTTCCCAGACTTGCTCCCTGAGTTGGTTCTCAGTGAGGACCAGTATGATATAGCGGTTTGGGGGAGACTTCTATTCAAATGTTACCCAAAGAGGCGGTCTCCTAATTAGTTGGGGGGAACTAGCTTTGAAGGAGACAAAGTGAGAGGGGGTAACTGGGATTCCCTACCGATGTTTACGGGGATTTTTCCCTTACGAGAACTCTCAAAATTCAAAGTTTTCCCCTTATCCCACATTTTCAGAATCCCCAGTTTTAGCGAGTTCCAAAAAGGCAGGGTAAGAAGGAGAAAACTTCAGGTTTGCGCCTAGTGAGGAAAAATCTGCTGTGGAAAATTTCACATAACGCACAGTTTTAAAAACGTCAACGCGGGGAACTTCATTACTGTGGAAATGGTCACACTGTGAAAGAATAGCATACCCAATTGTTAGGCCTGTCTCTTGTAATGAGAAGACCTTGTGCCATTTGAATCCCTCACGTGTGGGGGATGAACCAACCTAGTGGTTAGTCAGTAAATGCCTGTTTGTACCTGAAAGCACTGGAGGAAATTCAGATCACACTCTGAAGCCATAACTAGCTCAAATTAATGTGCCTCAGCCAGGTTTCTCCTTTGTCTCCCTGGAGACTTCTGCTACTGATCTGTTCTTTTTTTAAAAAAACAAAAACAAAACAAAAACCCTGTAAATAAAGAAATCTTAATTACTCGCATACAGCTCCTGCCTCAGTGCTCTCCATATTCTACTTGCAGCCTACAAAACTTACCTCATGGTAGTGAGCCCATTCATATACACTTGCTCTTTTACAAACACTTGGTAACTGAGGGGAAGGTTAACAGTTTAAAACCAACCTGGTGCCTCAAAATCACAGGAGACTGTGTGAGTCCCTTCAGTTGGTAAAAAAAGGGCCTGTCACACCGTCAAGGACTGGCAACCCTAACACCATTTTCCCAATAAAAATGGCTTCCCCAGTGACTGCCATAAGCCCCAGTAGGGGAAAACATGGGTTGTAGTGCAACTGCCAGGCAGTTACCACCAGACCTCAAGCACTCCTTTGTCAACCTGGCAGGAGGTTGGGCTGGAGCCCTGACAGGCAGCGCACTCTGAGTAATATTAACAAAATCAGGAGTCAAGTTCCTCTTGCTCCTAAACCACAATAGGCTGCCACCAGACCTGCTTCATCCAGGAATACAAGGCACGGGCCAACCCTGCTTCCTTTAGGACATTAAACAGAGATCCAAACCCTCTCCAGAGAGTCAGGAGTTCCACACATACATAAAATATTGGTAGGGCCAAAAACAACAACAACTAGAAAAAGCCTTAGAGAACATAAGAGAACATAAGAGAAGCCAATGCTGAATCAGGCCAATGGCCCATCTAGTCCAACACTCTGTCACACAGCGGCCAAAAATACCAGGTGCCACCAGGAGGTCCAGCAGTGGGGCCAGGACACCAGAAGCCCTCCCACCGCTGCCCCCCCCAGCACCAAGAATAGAGTGCATCACCTGCCCCAGACTGAGAGTTCCCATATATACCCTGTGGCTAATAGCCACTGATGGACTTCTGCTCCATATGATTCACCACCAGCCCCTCTATACAAACCATCAGCTGAGAGACCAAGGAACAGAGTCTCTAGTCCCGTGAGAGTGGGAAGTACCATCAAACTGCTTCTGCCTTACAGCAAACCTAGCAATTAATGACCTACACAACATCCTATCAATAATAGGTCTTGCAAACTGAGGTCTGTGGCGCCTTTGACTGAGTCAATCCATCTTCTTCTACAAACCCCAGACAGAAAAAACACCAAATAGGTATAAAACTAAAAGTTTTATTTATGGTGCAAAGCAATACCAACATCCTATGCACACAGAAAATAAAAAAGGCTTTTTAAATCTCTAGCTCAATTACCTTGGTTATTACAGCACCAGTTATCCACAGCAATTCTTGAAGCACAAACAAGAAGCAGTCTGCTTACAGCAGTTCAGCAGGGCAGACCACAAAATCTCAGTCCATCTAGCAGAGGCTCAAGGTTTCCCCAAATAGAAAAACAATAGTACCCTGTAGTATAACAAGCTATAGGTCTAAAGTCAGACAAAGAAGATATGGAAAGACTTCATTTTTAACCACTTCTGGGAACACCTGACCATAAGCACTAATTATCAATTAGACCTAGCAACCAGGTTCATCTAATCCCAATACATGGTCAGGGAGTTTGACATATGTAAATGAAGTATTTGACAGATGTAATTGAAGAAGAGGAAGAGGAGGAGAAGGAGATTGGATTTATACTCTGCCCTTCACTCAGAGTGGCTTACAAACTCCTTTCCCTTCCTCTCCCCACAACAGACACCCGGTGAGGTAGGTGGGGCTGAGAGAGCTCTTTCCAGAACTGTCCTTGAGAAAAAAAGCTGTGCCAGAACTATGACTTGCCCAAGGTCATCTGGCAGCTGCAAGTGGAGGAGTGGGGAATCAAACCTGGTTCTCCCACTTAACCACTATACCAAACTGTTGACATGGAAAGCTAAACTGGTTGACATTCACATGCTCGGCCGTTGCATGGGAACCCCAACCAGACTCAGCTGTCCAAGACCATTCCTACAAAAAAACAAGTCTTCATGGTGTCAGGGCTAGGTAACAAGAAGCTAATGGTCTGCAGGTGGCCTTATCAGCACTTCTCAGACTCAAGAACGCAAAACCAAGCACTGGGCTTTTGCAAGGAACTAAATACAAAAGAACAACTAAAAAATAAAATAGCCCTGGGTTACTACACAGGTGCCCCATTTTGACCAGAGAAAACAACAGTGGGGTTGGAGTCAACCATGGTTCCTCGGTGCTGTGACCCCCCCACCCCCAGCTCACAGTTTTTTATCCAGGTTAAATAATATTTCAGATATTCCACTCAGAGTATTGATGTGACTCTGAGCACAACCTTCAGTGGAAGAGAGTTTTTTTGGACACAAACTATGGGTCTATGAGAACCAACTCAGCACTAGAACTGAAAGATGCTCCTTTTAATTCACATCATTTCTGGGGGGAAATTGTTAAATTCTAATGAATCCCAATTATGCCTTCATGGACTAGTGCAGCTGTGATCTCTTTCAATGGGGGACTTCTTGTTTCCTAACATTTAATCTAGCATAATTTACCATATTTTTTGAGGCTTGATCATATTCCAAAGAATAATATATCTTTCAGTCTCAGAACGTGGCACTAATTTCCTTTAACATTAATCAGCCGGAGTGAGAGAAGTATATAGGGAATAGAAAGTATTTTACAGAACTGCTCTCTCAATGAAGCATTCATCCTGATTAGTTTCATTTTCATTGACATTTTTTTCTTGTGCTATTCATTATCCTCAGGAAAAAAAAATCACAATTCATTTTTGCATCTTGTTGGCTCCATCCACTGGTGGCTATCAAAAATCCAGAAGGTTCTTTATAATATTTCTCTGTGAATTTCTCATGTACTTTCCTTCAAGACTCAAGTCAAGGTGGCTTATAAAGTTAGAACACTTGGGCTTAAACAATACATCAGAACTCCCTGTAGGATTTATTGATACAAACTTTATAAATGATATAGGCCCGATCTGCAGCTAGCATTTGCTCTGCTGTCTTACCAAACTCACACTGGAACAGACATTCCCATCTACATTGCATGCCACTTTCACTTTGATTGAGTGTCACATTTTATGGCAGCGTCCAGACTGCAGGCTAGCTTTCACTTCATTTGCTCTCTCGGCTTTATGGTAGCTGTCTGCATAGATTTATGCCCATTTTATGGCCATTCAGGGGTGTGGGTGGTTCTGCAGTCACTACAGTGTTGGCCCGGGATAGTTGAATGTGGTTTTGAACTGCATCTTTTTCTGTTCCAGTGTGGGTTTGGTAAAACAACGGAGCAAATGCTAAATGCAGATTGGCCCATAAACAAAATATTGTATTTAATTAGCTAGCTATACCCTACCCTGACCTGGATAGCCCAGGCTGGCCCAATCTTGTCAGATCTTGGAAGCTAATCAGGGTTGGCCCTGGCTAGTATTTGGATGGACGACCTCCAAGGAATACCAGGGTTGTGATGCAGGGCAGGCAATGGCAAACCATCTCTGAAATGTCTCTTGCCTTAAAAACAAGTCTAGCTCACTACCTAGTAGTGCATAACACTAAAAGAGCTGCAACTTCTGACTGCAAGTCAATCTTAGGATCTTCTGGCTATTCTACACACAACGCCATACGATAATAATAATAATAATTAGCTATACCCTGCTTTTCTCCAAAAATGTGGACCTAAATGGGCTTACAGCAAAGTTCTCCCCTCCCCTACGATATCCTCACAACATCCTGCAAGATAGGTTAGGTTGAGAGAGAGTGACTGGCCCAGAGTCATCCAGCTAGCTTCCATGGTGGTGTGTGTGTGTGTGTTGAACATGTTGGCAGACTATAGACACACAGTAACCAGAACCCAAGCTGTTTAAACAATAAAGTCGTTTTATTAAGAAGAAAACAAACTTTGTAAGAAAGAGGCGATAGAAAGAGAAGTCTAATTGTCTATCCAGAAGGCAGTCAGGAGCAGAGATCTCAGCAGGAGCAGAAAAATACCCCAACTGAGCCAATCAGGAGACAGGAAGGAGACTACTTAAAAATAGTAAGAGGTGCCTAATTTCACTAGGCTAACTAGTTGTCCTCTCTGCTGCCCCCTGCAGGATGTTCTTGACATTTTCTTTATCTACGCACGATAGACTTTGCATATCCCAACAGAACTTTGGCATCTAGATCATAGTTTGATCTTCTAACCACTACACCAGCCTGGTTGGTTGCACTTGAGTGTGCATCAGTGGAACTTCACTTAAACTGTACAGTTAGGGTTTCCAGCTCCAAGTTGGGAAATATGTGGAGATTTTGTGGGTCAGAGACTGAGGATGGCAGAGTTTGGGGAGGGGAGGGACTTCAACAGGGTATAATGCCATAGAGTCCATCTTCCAAAGCAGCCATTTTCTCCAAGTGAACTGATCTCTGTAGTCTGGACAACAGTTGTAATCCCAGGAGATCTCCAGCCACAACCTAGAGGTTGAAGCCAAAAGTGAGAGATCACGGGAGGAGATGGAAGTCCAAACAAAACATCTGTGACAAAAATAACGAAGTTTCAATAAAGATATATATGCGAAATTGTTTACTATAATAATTATAATTCTGTGGAAAACTCTCTTTTATGAAGACCTTGGGTTCTGATATCAGAGAGTCAACATGGGATGTTTATTTCAAGAGCTGATAAGTCAAAACTGATAAGAATTGTAATTACTACGTGCTCAGATAAAGCAATCCTTGTGAAACAGATATTTTTATTGCACAAAATTTGTTGCATGTGAGTGATAAAAGAAGAGAGTTTTCCACAGAATTATAATTATTATAGTAAACAATTTCACATATATAGCTTTATTGACTCTTCTTTATTTTTGTTTGGACCTCCACAACCTAGAGGTTGGCAGCCCAATGTACAGTCTTTCCAATGATGTATAAAATGACTGCTTCTCTGGACTCTCTTCCTGCTTGGTGTTCCCCAAACTGCTTCCTTCCATAAAGCCATGTGTCTAACCCTTTGGTTCCTACTATTATACAGTAACAGTAACTATAGTATGTGTAGTATGTGCTAACAGTTAATTAGTAAAATATATAAATAAGTAAGACTGAATAATGACATTGCCAAGCAGGTAGACAGTTGCTGAAATGTTACAAATGGTACACCTTTGGGGTTGGTGAGTTTTTTTATTGGGAGGTAGCTTAATTGTGCTGCCTTTGTTGCAGACAGGTAAAGCTAAATTAGGAGTGTCAGCACCAGTTAGGGAAATTCCTAGGGCAGTGTCTGGGGAGAGTGGAGTTTGAAGAGGGAGCTCGGTGGGGATGTGATGCCACACAGCCCACCCTCCACAGGTGCCATGTCCTCTGGGGGAACGGATCTCTATTGTTTCATGATCAGTTGTAATTCTGGGAGATGCCTAAGTCCCACCTGGAGGCTGGTAACTCCATGGCAAGTGAGATCATTGGTCCATCTAGATCAGTATTATGTTCTCTGGGTCAGGAAACTACTTTAGGGTATAGCTACTTCATGGGACCAATGAGACAGAGGAAAGAGAAGACCCAGACTACAGTCAGATCTCTGAATCCTTCTTTGGACTTCCTCTAAAAAAACCCCAACACAGATGGAAGTGGTGGTGCAGGCAGTAAAACGCCTGCAGTAATTTATCAACAAACAGCCATAAGCCTGTTTGAGTCCCACCGCGGCAGGGGTGAGCTCCCGGCCCTTGTCCTAGCTCCCGCCTACCCAGCGGTTTGAAAGCCTAGCAAGTAGATAAATGGGTACCTGCCTAGGTGCAGGGGGGCACCCACTTTCTGGCAATGAGGAGAGACAAGGAGAGGCAACGGTGCAGGCAGCGGCGGCAATGGGCGGTGAGACATTCCAGCGGAAACAACATGCCGGTGAATCGACAGCAGCCGAGCGAGCATTCCGTACGGTACTGGCCAGAGATGAGGCGACACGACGACGCAGCACAGCCGGAGCCAATCAGGATGGAGGCTGGTGCAGCAGTCGTCACACAGCCGTGGATTATGGAACCAGCCCAGCGGGAGCCGCTGTGGAGCCACGCCGAGCTGGAAAGAAACAAGCCGGTAGGGCGCCTGGTAGGCACTCACCTCCCCATTCAACTGTGGCCCTAGTTAGGTAATAAAATTACTATGTAAACCGCTCAGAGCCTCCGGGATTGAGCTGTATAGAAATCGAAATAATAAATAAATAAATAAAATATTAAAAATATATTAAAAGATTTCTTCATTCTGTTTAATAGTAGATGAGACTCTCATTCCCAGTGAGCAATAAGTGGAAGAATCATAAGAACATGAGAGAAGCCATGTTGGATCAGGCCAATGGCCCATCCACTCCAATACTCTGTGTCACACAGTGGCCAAAACCCAGGTGTCATCAGGAGGTCCATCAGCGGGGCCAGAACTCCAGAAACTCTCCCACTTTTGCCCCCCCCAAGTATCAAGAATATACGGCATCACTGCCCCAGACATAGTGTTTCATCTGTACCTTGTGGCAAATAGCCGCCATGGACCTCTGCTCAACCTGTTTATCCAGTCCCCTCTTGAAGCTGTCTATGCTTGTAGCCACCACCACTTCCGGCGGCAGTGAATTTCATGTGTTAATTACTCTTTGGGTGAAGAAGTACTTCCTTTGATCTGTTCTAAGCATACTGCTAATTAATTTCATTGAGTGCCCATGAGTTCTTGTATTGTGAGAAAGGAAGAAAGCTACTTTTTCTTCAACCTTCTCTATCCCATGCATAATTTTGTAAACCTCTATAATGTCACCCCTCGATCATCATTTCTCCAAGCTAAAAAGCCCTAACCTCCTTAACCTTTCTTGTAGTTTTAAATAGTCTCCAAACTTCCTGAAGGGATTTGATCCTCCATACCTTTGCTTCTACAAGTCCCCTTATTTGAGATAGGTTACCCCTTCTAAATTTCCAGAGAACAGCAAGAACAGCAAGGAGAGATAAGGAGGCTTTCCTGAATGAACAATGCAGAGTAATAGAGGAAAACAATAGATTGGGAAGGACTAGAGATCTCTTCAAGAAAATTGGAGAAATCAAGGGAACGTTCCATGCAAAGATGGCCATGATAAAGGACAAAAATGGTAGGGACCTAACAGAAGCAGAAGAGATTAGGCAAAGATGGCAAGAATACACAGAAGAACTATACAAGAAGGACCTCGATGTCCTTGACAACCACGATGGTATAATCACTGACCTCGAGCCAGACATCCTGGAAAGCGAAGTTAAATGGGCCTTAGAAAGCATTACTAACAACAAAGCTAGTGGAGGTGATGGTATCCCAGCTGAGTTATTCAAAGTCTTAAAAGAAGATGCTGTTAAAGTGCTGCACTCAATTTGCCAACAAATTTGGAAAACACAACAGTGGCCACAGGATTGGAAAAGGTCAGTTTACATTCCAATCCCAAAGAAGGGCAACGTCAAGGAATGTTCAAACTATCGCACAATTGCACTCATTTCACACGCTAGCAAGGTCATGCTCAAAATCCTACAAGCTAGGCTCCAACAGTACGTGGATAGAGGACTGCCAGAAGTACAAGCTGGGTTTCGAAGAGGTAGAGGAACTAGAGATCAAATTGCCAACATTCGCTGGATTATGGAGAAAGCAAGAGAATACCAGAAAAACATCTACTTCTGCTTCATTGACTATGCTAAAGCCTTTGATTGTGTGGATCACAATAAATTATGGCAGGTTCTTAAAGAGATGGGAGTACCAGACCACCTCACCTGTCTCCTGAGAAACCTGTATAAGGGTCAAGAAGCAACAGTTAGAACCGGATATGGAACAACTAGGAATAGGAAAAGGAGTACGACAAGGATGTATATTGTCACCTTGCTTATTTAATTTATATGCCGAGTACATCATGCGAAATGCTGGCCTGGATGAATCACAAGCTGGAGTTAAGATTGCTGGGGAAAAGATCAATAACCTCAGATATGCAGACGATACCACTCTGATGGCAGAAAGTGAAGAGGACCTCAAGAGCCTCTTGCTCAGGGTGAAAGAGGAGAGCGCAAAAGTGGGCTTGAAGCTCAACATCAAAAAAACTAAGATCATGGCATCTGGCCCCATCACTCCTTGGCAAATAGACGGGGAAGTCGTAGAAGTAGTGACAGACTTCATGTTCCTAGGATCCCAGATCACTGCAGATGGTGACTGCAGCCATGAAATTAAAAGACGCCTGCTCCTTGGGAGGAAAGCGATGGCAAACCTAAACAGCATGATAAAAAGCAGAGACATCACCTTGCCAACAAAAGTCCGCATGGTCAAAGCAATGGTATTCCCCGTAGTAATGTATGGCTGCGAGAGTTGGACTATAAGGAAGGCTGAGCGCTGAAGAATAGATTCTTTTGAACTCTGGTGCTGGAGAAGACTCTTGAGAGTCCCTTGGACTGCAAGGAGATCAAATCAGTCAATCCTAAAAGAAATCAACCCTGACTGTTCCCTGGAAGGCCAGATCCTGAAGCTGAAGCTCAAATACTTTGGCCACCAAATGAGAAGGGAGCATTCACTGGAGAAGACCCTGATGCTGGGAAAGATTGAAGGTCAAAGAAGGAGGGGACGGCAAAGGATGAGATGGTTAGACAGTGTCATCGATGCAACAAACATGAAATTGAGCAAACTTCAGCGGACAGCGGAAGACAGGAGGGCCTGGCGTAATCTGGTCCATGGGGTCGCGAAGAGTCGGACTCGACTGTGCGACTGAACAACAACAACAACAAACCCCTTCTAAAGTTAAAAGTGGTTGTGTTTTTGGGCAACTCCATATTTACATAAATGTTAAATTTAGTAGCATTATGGACACTGTTCCCAACTGGTGCTGTCACATCTACATCTTTCACCAGGTCTTGGGCATTGCTTGGGATCAAGTCCAGGATCATCTCTCCCTTAGTAGGTTCTGTGACCATCTGCTCCATGGCATAGTCATTGAGAGTTATCTAGAACCCCAATCTCTTTCTCCTGACTTGAACACATATTGACCCAATCAATGTGTGCATAGGTATGGAAAGCAAAGGTATGGAGGGTCAATAGTTAAAATCACCTATTATGATATAGTTATTTTGTCTGGCTGCTTTTCTTAATTCTTTTTGCTGTTTTTAAATCATCCTCTAACATTTGATCTGGTGGGCGATAACAAACTCCCAAGGTTCATTTTGGGCCCAATATTTCCACTCATAGCATTTCTGTAAGTGAATCAATTTCTCTTAGATTCTCAATTTTGCTGGACTGTATTCCTTCTCGGACATACAGAACCACTCCACCTCTGACCTTTCTTTCCTTATCCTTCCAATATAATTTATATCTAGGAGTTACTATATCCCACTGATTATCTTCATCCCACCAAGTTTCTGAAATGCCCACAATGTCTATGTTCTCCTCTGACACTAAGCATTCCAGCTCCTCCATTTAACCTTGGAAACTTCTAGCATTTGTATATAAACAGCTATAACTCCCCTGGCATGTTAGGCCTGCAACCTTCCTCCTGTGGCCTCTAGACCTTGTCAGGCAGTCCATATTATTTGTCACCTTCTCAGTGGCCAGTCCTAATCCACTTCCCTCTAGAACAGCTACCTTTCCATTTCTTTGAGATGAGCCATCCCGAGCCAGAGACATTTCATCTCCTGTCGACTTTCCCCAGGATTTAGATTAAAAACTGCTCCGCCCCTTTTTGATTTTAAGCACCAGCAGCGTGGTTCCTTCTCAGGACAAGTGGAGGTCATCTCATTTGTACAGGTCTTGCTTGTGGCTTGTTCCAAAAAGCACCTCAGTGCCTAAAAAGCTTAAACCCTTCCTTCCTACACCATCATTTCATCCATACATTGAGACTCCTAATTTATGCCTGTCTAGCTGACCCTGTGCATGGAACAGGCAGCACTTCTGAGAAGGCTGCCTTGGAGGTCCTGGCCTTAAGTCTCTTGCCTGGCAGCCTAAATTTTTCCTTCTGGTCCACCCAACTACATTTACCCATACTGTTGAGGCCAACATGTACCATGACCACTGGCTCCTCCCCAGCAGCATCTACCAGCCTATCTAGACCATGCATAATGTCTTCTACCTTCGCACCAGGCAGGTAAGTCACCTTGAGGTCAGTTTGCAGGTTGGCAACCCATCTATCTATGTGTCTAAGGATCAAATTGCTAAGAGCACTCCTCCCTGCCCGGGGATGGTTCCTTGGTGTGAAAGGATACCTGTTCACCAACTGTAGAAGGCGTCTCTTCTGAGTGAACATTTGCCCTTTCTTCAGCATGGTGCCCTGTTTCCCCTTGATCCTCATGCTCCTTGACAGCAGCAAGTCTTCCATTCTTGGAATGGGACACACCCAACAAATCCCCAAGAGCCTTAGCCCTGTGCCTAACTGACTGTCTCTGCTTCTCTAGGTCAGCCACCTTGGCCTCGAGAGTGTGCAAACTCGTTTCCTGAGAAACAGGAGTTCCTTGCACCAAGCACACACTCGTGACTTCTGTCAAGGGGGCAGATAGTCATACCTGTTGTGCTCAGTCCAATACACTAGATAGCCCCCAACTCCCTGCTGGCATTTTTTTGTTGTTGTTCAGTCGCACAGTCGAGTCCGACTCTTCGCGACCCCATGGACCAGATTACGCCAGGCCCTCCTGTCTTCCGCTGTCCGCTGAAGTTTGCTCAATTTCATGTTTGTTGCATCGATGACACTGTCTAACCATCTCATCCTTTGCCGTCCCCTTCTTCTTTGGCCTTCAATCTTTCCCAGCATCAGGGTCTTCTCCAGTGAATGCTCCCTTCTCATTTGGTGGCCAAAGTATTTGAGCTTCAGCTTCAGGATCTGGCCTTCCAGGAAACAGTCAGGGTTGATTTCTTTTAGGATTGACTGATTTGATCTTGCAGTCCAAGGGACTCTCAGAGTCTTCTCCAGCACCAGAGCTACAGCCATCAAACTGGAAGCGAACTTGGTAGCGGCTTGCAAAATTTAAAAGGATGGTCCCTTCAACTGCGTTCTGCAAGCTGTGGTGTAAGTGAACCCAGAAGAGTGAAACTTCTGGGTCCACTCATGCTATGGCTTGCAAGATGCATTTAAAAGGATGGTCCCTTTACATGAGTTAAGCTTCTCCTGCCTCGTGGGCCAAGAGAAGCTGCAATTCAGTATTGTCATGTCAAGCCGAATAAAAGCCGAATAATATCCGTTTTTATAGGGATTCTCTATATCGGTAGCTGATTACAGATTAGAGAATCCGATTCAGCTTCTGAAATACTTGAAAAATATGGATAAGTTATTTTCCAGGTATTTATTTGGCTCGGTAAATACTGAATGTACAACCCTAGTTAGGACTTCTTCCAGGGTTTTCCTGGCTGGATCCGGAAAGACATTCTGCCTCTTATTGTGTATTTCCATGGCTTTGTCACCACAATCTTATACTCTTCTGGTTTATTGATTGCATTGGATACTGTGAGTTAAAGATGAAACTTTTGCTCCCATCTCCTCCAGTTCTCCCCCCCCAAATTGCCAGTCAAGACCAGCTCAGATGGAGACTTGAAAGACTGCATCTTACAGGTTTGAACAGAAACCACAGGCCCTGGGAGGGCTGTGTCAGGCTTGATGAAGGAGCAGACCCACTGCTGACACCATGTGGTGCTTGGCTCCTTTGCAAAGTGTGCTCACTGTGGAGGTGGATAAGTGGTCTGCCCTAAGGCCAGAGAGACGCAGCAGGCAAGGTGTCTTCAAAACTTTCTTTAATGTGCAGAACAGCAAGGCAGGGAACAACTAGATTTATGGCTGGAGTCCTAACTACCAACAGCCCAGTTCTCTAGTTAGTCTATTCCAGAAAACACACCTGTTCATGTGAAGAGAGGGAGTTCCACGTAGGCCCTAAGCCTGTCTCTTAAAGAGACAGCTTCCATATACTACAGGCCTCAGAGCATTACAAAAAGAAGGTAATGGGGGAAGGTGCATTTTTAGGTGACCTTCATAATCCGAGGCCCTAAACAGTAGTTTACTTAGCTCATGCATAAATCCAGCTCAACCTTCCTCTGGCTTACGGTGTCTTCCTCCATTTCTCCAATAGGAGATCCACTGAAGCTGAAGAAAGGCACTTTAAGCAGGAAGTAGTCTCCTTAGCCTGGAAGACCCTTTGTTGTTGTTCAGTCGCACAGTCGAATCCGACTCTTCGCGACCCCATGGACCAGATCACGCCAGGCCCTCCTGTCTTCCGCTGTCCTCTGAAGTTTGCTCAATTTCATGTTCGTTGCATCGATGACACTGCCTAACCATTTCATCCTTTGCCGTCCCCTTCTTCTTTGACCTTCAATCTTTCCCAGCATCAGCGTCTTCTCCAGTGAGTGCTCCCTTCTCATTTGGTGGCCAAAGTTTTTGAGCATCGACTTCAGGATCTGGCCTTCCAGGGAACAGTCAGGGTTGATTTCTTTTAGAATTGACTGATTTGATCTCCTTGCAGTCCAAGGGACTCTCAAGAGTCTTCTCCAGCACCATAGTTCAAAAGAATCTATTCTTCAGCGCTCGGCCTTCCTTATAGTCCAACTCTCACAGCCATACATTACTACTGGAGAATACCATTGCTTTGACCGTGCGGACTTTTGTTGACAGGGTGATGTCTCTGCTTTTTATCATGCTGTTTAGGTTTGCCATTTAAACCCTGTCTCCAGCATACATGCCTCTGTGTTCATGTCTTCTTTGGCCCTCAGTGTCTTCTCAAGAGAGGCTTCATCCTGGGAGAATGGGATAGCTGCTTCATGATAGGGTTGCCAGCCTCCAGGTGCAGCCTGGAGATCCCCTGGAATTATAATAGATCTCCAGATGACAGAGATCAGATCCCTTGAAGAAAATGGCTGCCTTGGAGGGTCGACTATATGATAGATACCCTGCTGAAGTCCCTCTGCCCTGAAATCCTGGCTTCTCTAGGCTCCACCCCCCAAACCTCCAGAAACTTCCCAACCCAGACCCGGACACTCTATTTGATGAACAGAGACAGGACAAGAGTTAAGAGTAGGTGGCCTTCTGGGCTGCCAGTTCTGGAGAGTTCCTATCTTAGGCTACCTGCTCAACTGTCCGTTCAATGGCTGAAATAAATATGAGAGATCTCATGAATCAAATTCTTATGATGGCTTACAAATACAATAGGAAAACAAAGACTTTTCAAAAGAGAAGGGGGTGGGGCCCTGACCTAGATAGCCCAGGCAAGGCCAGTCTCGTCAGATCTTGGAAGCTAAGCAGGGTCAACTCTGGGAAGGACTTGAATGGGAGACCTTGAAGGAATACCAGGAGTCGGGAGACGGAGGCAGGCTTTATTCAGCCAATTTCCTCCAGGCCCCCAGCAGGGGTCAATCACCAGAGGTCACTATGACTTCCATGTGCACACACAGTCACCAGAGGTCACCATGACTTCCAGATGTGTGTGGGTGCCCATGCACACACACAATATTTTTAAAAATCCAAAAGAGAATGGGGTGCCACAGATGTTCTTCACTCCAGAGCACCATTTTGTTTGCTGCTGCCCCTGGAGAGAAGACTTTTTCCCTGTCCTATTCTGTTTATGCACGATGGAGGTGGGAGAAGGAAACAGTTGGCCTTCGGAGACAAACATTGTTAAGACAGGGAATGGTCACATCAGCCAGTCTCAGCAGGGGCTTGTTTATTGCTTTCCATCTCAAGCTGTTCTGCGACTACTTTTTCCTCTGGATCTTGAGCCTGAGAAAGGTCAGCTCTGTCTAAATGCGGAACCAGCCTGGTTCCAAAATGGTTCAGGAATCCATCTTCTCCCACCGTCAATATAAGTTTTGAAATCTTTGGGTAAGATGTCTGGCATTAGAATTAATACCTCAGCAGGCTGTAAACACTGAGCGGGAGGAGCTGTTATTAAGGCCCGGCTTGGTTCTCTGGTCAGCCCTTGCTTATTCTGGCAGACGAGCCATTTCGCCTTTCTAAATGTAACAAATAAAATAATTCCTTTTGATGGATGGTCTTTCTTAAAAGCAACGAAAGAGCTACATAGAGCTGTATTAGAGAAATTTTCGCTGATGAGCTGCATGACAGATTTATCATCTTTTTTCCCCTAAAAACAAGAAATTCTTCGACTAATGGGGGCAGTGCTGCCCACAAGGAAAGATGCGTAAATCAAGGGACAAATTTGGGACTGATCTGAAAATAAACACTATATCAGTCCCCAGTGGTGGTATATATACACTTTAATAGCTAGAGAAATAAATAAATCTGTGTGGAAGTGCATTTGTTCACTTTTCTTCCTTCTTTCCCTGGACTCTTCCATCCCTGTTTTCTCCTCACTGATATACTTGGGCTCCCCTAGGCAGGAACATCTCTTTTATTTTTTGGTTTTGCTGTATGGTTAAATGCCTTACATCCCAGAAGTTGCATACCCCAGAATTTGCATGCCCCAGATTCTATATCAAGATTTCTCATAACCAGTTCTTTACTCTGTACAGGCTCAGAGATTGCGAAGTGCCTTTTGGCAGCTAGCAGGGGGAAAGGAGTAAGAGGTGTGGGTATGACTTACATTCCAGCCATGAAGCCATCCACTGCCATAGAAATGCAAATGGCTCTAGCCAGGAGAAGGACAATACACATCCAACCTAACTGATACTCAAAGCTAAAGCTTTGGAGGCCACTAGGCAAGAACATATAATCGTTCTGGGACAGGAAAAGAGGGTCTGCAGAGGGAGGGGCAGAAGGGAAGGCTGTAAAACCCATGGACATGGGGAAGAAGCTCTCTTAACCATTTTGGTCATATTGCCATCATAATTGCAAGCCACTCAAAGCAGTCTCCATGTATGCCTGGACTAAGTCTTGATCATGTATAGTTGAGATAATAGGGGGAAATCTCTGGAATGAGATAATGGATAATTCCTAACAACATTCAGTTTCCCCTCATTTAGGGTAAGTAAAAGTTAGGGACAGAGGATTTTCAGTTTTATCACCTTTTCTTTTGTCCTTGCTCAATACAGGCCTTTCATTTCCTTAGTACATTTCTATTCATTTTAAATGCTGTGGGGCCAATATCTGTGATCCATGTTAAAACCCCTGTTCTATGTGTATCAAAAGAACAAAAGGAAGGGGCCTCAATTACCCTACTCCCAGGAATGTTTCAGAGCTAAGCCTACAAGGGCAAGGCAGCAGAAGTAGTCTATGTTCAATTCCACGGGCAGAGGATTCCCTTACTAGGGAAGGACCTGAACCAGCTCATGAACTAATGTTTGTGATTAATTTTGGCCGGTCCGTGGTTCGTAAAGTGAAGTTCGTGGCAGGTCAACCAGTATGAGCTTTCCACAAACTTTCAAACTGTTCATGGCAGTTCATACGCTGGAGATCTCCTATGAGTCTGATGTCTCTAGTATGTCAGGGGGCCATTCTACCGAGTCACAAACCTCACTAACCGAGGCTTCTCCCTGGTTAGGCTCTTTGAGGCAGAGGTGCTGGGCTGTGGCTCCTCCCCCTCCCAGCCTCTTCCACCCACTGTTCACTGTCTGCTGGCCTATAGTTTTCACACTTCTTTGCAGAGCTCGCACTTCCATTGCATGAGCTCTGCATTCTGGAGAGCAAGGCTGCCTTTTATCCAGGGGTCACAGATACAGGCCAGCCTGTCCTCCCATTCCTTGCAGAGAGGATGGAACCTGGTGGTGATGCCCACCCACAGCCTCTCTGCCAAGGCTCTGACCCATGGAAGAATAGGCATCCCCTCAGGGTCCGGCTGCAGTGTAAAGGCCAGTGCCCAGTCCAGCCCCCAAATCAGGGGGATGACTTGCCCCAGGCTGGCCATGTGCGTGCAGAACATTTCAGTGGTGTCCTGGAAGGACATGCATCATTTGGGACAGGGTCAGCTAGTCACTGGAGCTGATGCTGATCTCCTCTTCCCCATGCAGGATGGTCATGGAGGAGATGACATTCTGCACCGTGCTCTTCTGCTCAGACAAATGTGCAATCATGATAGAGGTGGAGTTCCAGGAGCTGGGTAAGCCCAGGATGAGTTGGTGTTCAGGCTCCTCTCCCTCCCCTGCCTCTCGTGCAGCAGATGGGCAGACTTGATGCTGTGCAAGAAGTGGGTGGCCCGGCACCAGCAGGTCTCCAGAAAGGCTCATATCTCAAGGGTGGCAGCATCCCAGGTGGCCCTGACAGTGCTCCCCAGCCCCAGAGCATCCTTCACCACCAGATGAAGCATGTGCACCAGGCAGATGATGCCCTTGAGGCACGCAACCTTCACCAGCATCTGTGACCATGCAGTCAGGCACCAGCATCTGTGACCATGCAGTCAGGGATGATGTTGGCATCACCCACCCACCCCCTCAGGTTACTCTGTATCTTGGAGGCAATGTTTTTCATTGTTTGTTCTACATCCGTCCCCTGTGCATGGAGCAGAACCTCTCTGTAGCACAGTGGTAGGACTGTCCCCTTCTGGGGCCTGGGCCAGGCCCCGACAGTACAGAGAGGTCCTCTGGTTGCCACCCGTGAACAATGAAAGAGAGGCAGCCATGTTTCTGGCTGCTCCAGAGGTCTGCCATGAAGTGTGCGGTTTTGCCTTGTACTCTGGAGAGCTCATCTTTGTCCACCGCCACTGTGGAGTGGTGCATAAAGGTAAAAGGTAAAGGTCCCCTTGCTTGAAAGCCAGTTGTATCCGACTCTAGGGTTATGGTGCTCATCTCCGTTTCAAAGCCGAAGAGCCAGCACTGTCCGAAGACGTTTCCGTGGTCATGTGGCCGGCATGACTAAACACCAAGGCGCACGGAACGCTGTTACCTTCCCACCAAAGTGGTACCTATTTATCTATTTGCAATTTCTTGCTTTCGAACTGCTAGGTTGGCAGGAGCTGGAACTAGAGACGGGAGCTCACTCCGTCATGCGGCACACTCGGGTCTTGAACTGCTGAACTACTGACCTTCCGCAGCCTGCAGTTCAGCGTCTTAACCACTTGAGCCACCAATTCTAGTTGGCTAATCGTCTTCCAGGAGGAGATGGGAGTGCCAGGGAGCCAGGTGTTGCAGCAGCCGGTGAAAGGCTACGTTCTCCCTGAGGAAGAAGGGTTGACCATCTATAGTGATCATCTTGCCGACAAGGCGGTTGTCTGCTTCTTGGGCTCTCCGTGTAGCCCTTTGGGATGGCACTATCGGTTTCCTATCCATGGCACCCTTAGTGTGGGGAGACTTTCGTGGAGGGGCCTCCTGCTCCCCCTCTGCTTCTTCCTGCTTAGATGGAGTGGGCCTATTCTTCCTCCCATTGGCTGCACTCTTCCCCCCAGCACAACATACTGGGTTGCACCCTTTTCAGGTGCCTGTAGAGGACGGAGGAAGACAAGTGTGTGTGTGTGGTTGTCAGGTTCAACAGCCAAACAATTCCCTTTGACCAGTCCAAACCTCAAAGGCAACAGCCATAACTTTCTGAGTAAAGTGTGCCTGGACTTGCTTGCTGTTGAACCTGACTGGGGGGGGTTGCACCCCCCTGGATGTGGGCATGGCACACCTGGCTCTCTGCCACACAGGGGCCACTGGGGAGGGGGTGGAAATGTTTCCAAAGTGTGGGCTGGAAATGACACTCCAAGACCAGAGAAAGTGGGAGGAAGGACAGCTTCTTTCTGGCACTGGGCAGGGAGGGTCCATGGAGGGGTGCACTGGAGGCAGGAGCAGCAATAGGGAATTATGTGGAAGGAGAGGATGCTTCCCTCCCTCTGAATCACTGCTGTCGGAGACTTCTCCAAAGAGTGTTATCAACTGCAGGCCTTGGGGCAGTGCTGACAGATCTTTTTCCTCTGCCCCAGGAACACACCAGGGGTCGGAGGCTCCGAGACCTCTGGTGATGCCTTGCTGGGGCAGGCTTTAGTGGGCTGGCAGATGGGTCTGGTGCTCAGGGACAGGGGCCTGTGGTACGCAGGGGTCGGAGGACATCCCCCCCTCCCATTTGCACCCTCTTTCATCATCATGGCACAGGGGGTTGGTTCACAATCAGAAGGTGGGGTGGGAGCAATGCTCCCTCTAAGCTCTGGAGTCTTGTGAGCAAAAATTCCACTTTGTGAGCTACAGGCATTAAAGTTGTGAGCGAGCAATTGGGCTGCTGCATAAATTAGTTTGCTCTGGAGCCATCCTTCCTGAGCCAAGACAAAGAATGTGTGAGCTGGAGGCTAGAAAACTGTGAGCTAGCTCACACTAACTCAGCGTAGAGGGAACACTGGGGGGGAGGGTATAAAATGTGCATCCTCAGCCAAAGAACCCAGTAGCTAAACCCCTTTGCTCAGTGTGAGCAGAAAGACAGGGTGGCTCAGAGACACAAGTCCATTAGCACCCCCAAACCCCAGAAGGGGCAGGTCCATAGCCAACAACTTCTTGCTCAGGGGTTCAATGCTTTTCTCGGGGGGCTGCCATAATGCAGTACTGCCATGCCATGCCCATACTTTTAAATAATAATTAAATAATACATTCTCTGCATTTTAATGTATTTTAGTGTATTGGGGTGTGGAGAGAAGAAGCAAGGCGCTGCTGAAATGGCTTGGATCTCAAAGATCCAAGAAACTTCAGCATCGCCTTGAGCCTCTTCGTCTAGTGCGGGGGGGGGGAGAGCAAGGTGCTGCTTAGTGGCTTGGATTGATGGCCCAGCTTGTGTTGCTCCCTTGTTGGCCAAGGCAGGTGGGAGTGTCTAAGGCTGGGGAGGAGGGGATGGCAGCAGTGCCCTTGGGACGGTGCCTGTGGTCCCAGCTTGCCCAGCCTTCGTTGTAGCCATGGAGGGCTGTGTGGGGAGGCTGAGAGGAGGACGAGGTGCATGGGGTGAGTGGTTTGCTGTCCCCTCCCCCCAGCCGCGTGTGGCCTCTTTGTTACCTGGGCAAGACAGGAATGGCTCGGTGCCTCCATCCAGTGGCCCCTCCTGTTGTTGCTCCCATCTCCCCCCGCCAGGAGAAGTGCTCAGTGCCCCCCCTGCAGCCTCCGCTGCCTCAGCTGGCCTTTCTCATGGGGGTGGCACAGCTACTGTGGTGCGGCTACTGCTCCGAGCCACCGGGGGCACCCTGTCTCCTACCCACCCACCTCACCTCACCCATGGTGGGCACGAATCGCCTCACTGCCTGGATCGGAGTCCCTGGCCCACCGCTCACCTGCTCAGTGCCACCCGGTGAGAAGCACCAGGCCAGTCCTTGTCCTGCCCAGCCCGGCCCAGTGGAGGCCAACCCAGGGGCAAACGCTGCTGCCTGTCTGCTCACTTGCTCGCTTGCCTGGTCTGTGGCTGGCTTCACCTTGAGCCCGGCCATCTAGAGCTGGGGGGTGGTGGAGAGAAGAAGTGATCGATCAGGGGTGAGGGGGCCATGGGAGGGAGGTGGATTGGGGGAGGGGCCCTCAAAAACCGTGGGGGGCTGGGCCCCATGGGCCCCGCATTAGCTATGGGCCTGAGAAGGGGAGAGGAGTTCTCAAGCAAAATGTAGGTCTTCACCTGAAGAGCCCACTAGCTAAGCCCTTCTTCTCGGCATGAGCAGAGACACAGGGCAGCTCCGAGTCCCGAGTCCACCTAATATCTCCAAACCCCAGCAGGGAAGAGGATGTCTCAATCAAAATGTGGGTCCTCAGCCAAGAAACCCACTAGCTAAGCCCTCAAAGCCCTGAGTCCACCTAAGACCACAACCCCAGCAGGGGAGATGAGTTCCCAATCATGAGGGAATGTGCTCTGCTACTCTGCTCTTAACAAGTTCCCTACCTCTCTGTGTAACTGTGAACAGCCAAGAGAAGAGAGAGTGCTGAGCTGAGCTGAGCATATATATAGCATTCTGATCCCATAGAGCAGAATGGGAACTCTGTTATTGGCAGCCAGCAGTGCCTGTTAAGCTTTGGAGGGCTCCCATTGGTGTTTCCAAGGCTGGAGAATTCTGTCCCCCATTGCCTTGGAGTTTTGTAAACAGTTTAATTGAGCGGAGACAGTCTGTCTGGAAACGTAATCATTCATGAACAGCCATGAACAGCACCGAAGTTTGTGAAACGTTCGTGCTGGGCACTTTTCCACGAACACTGCTTCGCAAACAGCGAACGGGACAAAATTTGTGGCAAACTGTAATTTGTGAGCTGGTTCATGCTTATCCCTAGATGGGAGACTTCCAAGGAAGTGCTGAGTTGCTATGCAGAGACAGACAATGGGAAAAAAACCACCTCTTGCCTTGAAAACCCTACAGGGTTGTCATAAGTTGGCTGGCACTTTCCACCAATTCCTACTTCAGTAAATACCTGCAATACCACTCTTCAGCCATCTGCACTGGTGGCGCTGCAGTGCAGCAGAAAGCCAGCAAGCATCTCTCTCCTCCGAAAAGCTGCCATGGCAGTGTCATGAGTAGGTCAGTCCTGCTTGACAGAGTTACTGCTTTGCATCTTCTTTTAAATGACTCGGAGACCCCGGATAACTCCAGAGCAATAAACGGACCTGTGTGGATTGCAGGAGCGAATCTGACCATAAATATCCATAACTCTTCTACATGGAAATGGTTGAGAATGATCAAACCATCCGAATGTTCGCCAGGCGCGTTTGGCTATGTACTTTAATAGCTAGCTCTGGGATTCAGGAACTGCTGAAGTATAAAAAATTAAAATGCTTATTTTTGCCTCCTTTGCTCCTTCTGATCAAGTCCTCCTCCGTCATGAATTCTGAAGACTCATGAAGGAAACGTAATTAGCACACTTCCTTCTTGGCTGGAACCATGCTGCTATTTTTAAAGGGAAGTGGAAAGCATTCTTCCACTTACAATCGCATGTAAATTGTATAATTTATTAATAATTTCAGGAGCACTTGATATTTATTTTAATTAATCTTTAAGTCAGACATGAACACTGGGGAGTAACAGCAGGTCATCTGAAGAGGCAAAAAGTTGTTGGCATTTGTTTCCCCCCCACAAAAAAAAAATGTTTTGAGAAAAAAGTCGGAGAAGGTTCTTTTCATGAAAATGTAAATAATTCACATCAAAGCCAAGTCGGTATTCAAAAGTTTGGGGAAGCTGGAATCTAAAATACAGAAGGGTTGCTTTATTATTAAAATATTACTGGGCCCAACTTCAGTCACTTAGATAGACTCTTAGCTTGTATATTCCCCAAGGCTCTAATGAAACTTAAGAATAGCCATTTAAAAACCAATGATGTGTATAAATTGATGAAATGGAACGTATATGGAAACCCCAGCACATCAATTTAACATCTGTCAGCCAAACCTAGTTCACCTGGAAAGATCTGAAACATTTTCAAAGGGCACGCTGGCTCCGGTTGCGTGTGCGACGCTTCCTTATATTGAGCCAGATCATTGGTCTGTCTCAATCAGGGGTTGGATCCAGTGTTTCCATAGGCACAAGGACTTCTGCCTACAGAACATGTCTTTCTCACCTCCTCTCTCCTGTAGCAGCCTCAAATACCCCCCCCCAATCCTGTTCCTGTAGCAGGATTTCATGGATGCTTTTTGGCTGCCCCAGGAAGGGGAAGTCAAGAAGGTTCCTCTCCACAGGCAAAGTCCCTCCACCTATCGAAATGCTGGATTGGATCCAACCGCAGTCCTATGGCTAGCAGTTGCTCTCCAGGCTGGTTCAAGTATTTTACCACCCTAAGCAAATGCCCTGACCTGGATAGCCCAGGCTAGCCTGGTCTTGTCAGATCTTGGAAGCTAAGCAGCATCTGTCCTGGTTAGTATTTGGATGAGAGACCACCAAAGAAATACCAGGATCACTATGCAGAGGCAGGCAATGGCAAACCACCTCTGAATGTTTCTTGCATTGAAAACCCCACCAGGGGTCATTATAAGTCAGTGGTGACTTGATGACAGAAAAGAAAAAGAAAGTACACCTCTTACATCCTCTTTTCCCCACCACAGGCCCAAGAGACAATGCCTATTTCCACCACCAGGAGTCAATTAGGGCACTGCAGTATGTCAGAACCTCTTTGAGAGCCAGTTTGGTGCAGTGTTCGGGGGCACAGACTTTAATCCAGGAGAACCAGGTTTGAGTCCCCACATCCACATGAAGCTGCTGGTGTGACCTTGGGTCAGTCATAAGTTCTTTTAGAGAAGTTCTCGAATGAGCTCTCTCAGCCCCATCTAACTCACAGAATGTCTGTTGTGGGGAGGGAAAGGATAAGGAGATTGTAAGCTGTTCTGAGACTCCTTTGGGTAGTGAAGAGCAGGGTACAAATCCAATCTCCTCCTCCTCCTCCTCCTCCCCTCCTCCCCCTCTTCTTCTTCTTCTTCTCTGGGCCACCCCAAGCAGGCATTTGGGTAGCTAGACTGGAGAACTGGCCCTGCTCGAAGAACTGAGACCAAGACCTTTCCCATCCTGGCTATGTGAGATCCAGGCACTAAATCTGGGAATGGCTGCATGCCAAAAAAAAAAGTCATCTCTTACCCTGTGTTTTCCTTGGAAGGCAAATGTGGGGTCAGTGGCCACTAACAGAGTGGGCAGCCTTTCTGATATCAGCCTTTAATTCTTTGCAAATGTTCCTCTCAAGAATGGCTATTTTTAAAAAATTCTCCAACTGTTGTCTCTACTGTGTTTCAGTAGAGGTGGTGGCAGCTACAAGCATGGACAGTTTCAAGTGGGAATTAGATAAACATATGGAGCAGAAGTCCATCAGTGGCTATTAGCCACAAGGTATAGATAGGAACTCTCAGTCTGGGGCAGATGATGCACTCTATTCTTGGTGCTGGTGTCCTGGCCCCACTGCTGGACCTCCTGATGGCACCTGGTATTTTTGACCACTGTGTGACAGAGTGTTGGACTAGATGGGCCATTGGCCTGATTCAACATTGGCTTCTCTTATGTTCTTAATTATATAGTTTGGTATAGTGGCTAAGAGCACGGATTCTAATCTGGGAGAACCGGGTTTGATTCCCCACTCCACTGCATGCAGCTGCCGGCATGACCTTGGGTCAGTCACAAGTTCTCTCAGAGCTGTTCTTTCAAGAACAGTTCTCAACAGAGCTCTCTCAGCCCCACCTACATCACAAGGTGTCTTTTGTAGGGAGGAAAAGCATAAGGAGATTGTAAACTGCTCTGAGACTCCAAGTGACTTGGAGACTCCAAGTCTCTTCTTCTTCATCTTCTCTGACCAAGGTTGTGGTTCAGGTATAGTGTTCCTCAGATTTTTTTGATCTTGGGTCCCTCTTTCTATACACTAGTTTTTCTTTGGAGCCCTGTCCCCAGGCCCAGGTGCCCCCTCTCTGCTCCGTGGCTGCAGAGATCCTCACAGGAAACTACTGAGGACTGCTGAAGTCATTAGAGATGGCTGAGCCAAAAAAAGAGGGGGAAATAAACCCACAACAGCACACCAAATGATAACTCAGGAGGAGGAACAGATAAAATCTATTGCATGGAGATATATCATCCTATTAAAATAATTCTCCTGTATTTATTAAAAACACAAAATATCAAATGGAGCCAGGTTAAAAAAATGCCTAAGCCCATTCTGCATCTAGCATTCACTCCACTGTTTTACCAAACCCACATTGGAACAGAAATTCCCCTCTTTGTTGCATGCCATTTTCACTTTCTTTGACTGTCGGATTTAATGGTAGGCTAGCCTCCACACTGCACGTCGGTTTCACTTCATAAGAACACAAGAGAAGCCAATGTTGGATCAGGCCAATGGCCCATCCAGTCCAACGCTCTGTGTCACACAGTGGCCAAAAATAGCAGGTGCCATCAGGAGGTCCAGCAGTGGGGGAAGGACACTAGAAGCCCTCCCACTGTTGACCCCCCCAAGCACCAAGAATACAAGATCTCTCAGTTTTATGGTACCGTCTGCATAGATTTATGGCCATTCAGGGGTGACTCTGCAGTCAGTCCAGCCAGCGTTGGCCCAGGGTATTTGAGTGTGGTTTTGAGCCGCATCTTTTTCTGTTCCAGTGTGGGTTTGATAAAACAACGGAGTGAATGCTAGATGTAGAATGGGCCATAGATAAAAACCACGTAGACCAAATGCATTTCAACTAAATAGTCTTTTTTTGGGTCTTTTGGAAACTTCGGGTCTGTTAGTTCATTCTTTTTAACTGGACTGTAACCGCAAAACTCTCCTGTTTTGTTTGGTAAGCTACATTATCGCACTTTCCGATGGACTGCAAAGCCAGGGTGTTTTTTTTGGCGAGGGGACAAAGTGTCCTATTGCCCTTTATTAATCCGATTATAGCAAAAATAGCAACACAAGGGTAAAAATAGAACACTTTTAAGCAAAGAAAAAAAAGTAAGAAGGAAGATTTTTTTTTTCTTTTAAAAAAGAAAAGTCTTTAAAAGATAAAAACAACACTTCATAAATGTCTGCCAAGAGCTTTGGGCTTTTTACATAAATCATTGTGGGTTCATAGCACATTCCCACATATTCTTGGGTAGACGGGATAAGAAATTATCGATGGGAAAGAAATGATGGGAACTATCCTAGACAGGTCTGCTTGGAAGTAAGTCCCATTTTATTTAATGGGGTTCCCACCCAGGAAAGTATTTTGAGGCTTGCAGCCAGTGTATACTAAACTCTGGGGCTCCTGAGCAGAAGTAAAGCCCCCTCCCTTATGCATTGAATATTTATTTATTTAAAATGCTTCAATCCAGGGCAGATAGCAAGGGTCTTGAACTCGATAATGGTGTTAAGCTGAATTTATTTGTGTATTTTACTATTTACTACCTCATTGACATCCCGTCCTTCTCAGCTCCTACCCATTAACATCTCTCTTGTACTTGAGATTTATTGATAATATTTTTTATTATTTGGACCCATGGGAAAGAAGCCCTCAAGAAGTTTCACCACACCATCGAGCTGACCGTGAATCAATCTACCCAAGAAGAACATTTTCTACATACTACCATACAAATACATGATGGACATATTAAGACCAGTTTATACTGGAAATATAAGATGGCCAAACAAATTTACATGCCTTGAAGCACCATCCTAATAACACAAACAATCCATTGTCTACAGCCAAGTTCTACACTGTAGCTACATCTGGTCCAATCCCTCTGACAGATGTTCTCACTGGTGGGTTCTACAGCAGATACATTTGGAATTACAATACCCACCTAATGGACTCAGGAAGCAGATTAACAAAGCTAGAATGTGACCCAGGGATCGCCTGATACAACATAGGCCCAAACAAAACAACAGAACTCACAGTCCACCCAGTTCAATGTATCATTAATGACCTTCAGCCTGTATTCCTCTTTCATAGTTACTCAGAGGCATAGTCATCACCAGGGCTGTTTTTGTAGAAAAAGCCCAGCAGGAACTCATTAGCATAATAGGCCACATCCAACAGCAGAAACTCATTAGCCTATTAGGCTACACCCCCCATGTTACCAGCCACACCCACATTTGCTTCTTATTCTGTTTACCTTGTTCATTGTCAAAACCCAGGGCTTTTTTTGTAGCAGGAACTCCTTTGCATGTTAGGCCACACACCCCTAATGTAGCCAGTCCTAATGAGTTTCTGCTGTTGAGTGTGGCATATTATGCTAATGAGTTCCTGCTGGGCGTGGCCAACTCAGGAGCCAGCCGGAACTCCGTTCCTGTGCGTTCCTGCCCCAAAATAGCCCTGGTCATCACTTCCTGTCCACAGATATCCTCCTAACCTTAAACAACTCCTCACTTAGAATAATGCATTACCTGACATGGAAATAGACTCTGGGCCAGTCCCTGTAATAAACCAAGATGCCAACTTTGTCCCCATATTAACAACATAATCACTGAAGCTAACAACACCGGCCAGGCCATACTATCTCAGGGTTATTCACTTGGTCATCTTACGACATTATATATACCATCAAGTGCAGGGCTTGTTTTATAGCAGGAACTCCTTTGCATATTAGATGACACACCCCTAAGGTAGCCAGTCCTCCAAGAGCTTACAGTAGCCCCTGTAAGAAGAACTCTGTAAGCTCTTGGAGGATTGGCTACATTAGGGGTGTGTCACCTAATATGCAAAGGAGTTCCTGCTACAAAAAGATCCCTGATCAAGTGTCTCTACGTCATGCAGTCTAGTCCCCATGGAAAAGAACAAATGAACATAAATCTGCTGATAAAAATCACAGTACTCAGAAAAGAGTGGAAGAACATTTTAGGCTCTGGTCACACAGGTCAGAAAACGCAGGGGAGAGGCGTGGCAGTTCGCCCCGGAGCAAAATAAGGTGTGGTAGCCCGATCACACGGGCCACCGGGTTGCCACACTCCAGCTCTGTGCACCGATCACACCGTGCTGCTGCAGCGCGGCAAAAAGCAGTGCAGCAGACCATGCAATCCGCGCTGTTGCAAAGTGCGCATGCGCCGGGGGGGCAGGCCGCTTTCGGTGTCTTGCATATGTGCATGCGTTGGTGCGCATCCAATGGAAACTTACAACATCCGGAAACCCCGGGACATGGGCTGGCGTTGGAAGCCACGGGATACTGGTGCTCCCGTGATCAGATGCCAGCCTTTGCCCTGGGGTTTCCGGAAACTAGTACTTCGAACCTAGTAGTTTTTTACTCCACGTTTTCGGAGGGAAGCCGCGGGTTGGCCACGGGAGCGCTACGCCTCCCAGATGTGCTCGTATGATCATGCACGGAAAGTCCGTGGGGCTCCCGTGCCTTCAGCGGGGCAAATGCTCCGTGTGAACGGGGCCTTAATCTACCTGGACTTTCCACTGCTGGCTTGAAGAGTGGCATATCCACTACAGAGGAACGTCAAAGGGAGATTAGAATACAAGGTTGCTAAAGTAGAATTCATCGACAAGTTCAGGACAATAGATTCCCCCCCCCCCGCCCCGGCTGGATGGGGACAGAGGATTCTTATCTCATTACATATCCTGATCTTTTGCATTTCTCACCTCCATGCATATCAGTTAGGTCTAATCAAGATGATTGCCTTTTGCATGGTACCTCTGCATCCTGACTGCAACTGACTCTTCTTTGCAATGTCCTTCTCACTTCCTAAGCTGGATAAAAGGACTAAGACGTCTCTATTTGTATCTTAAAAAGTGAGCATTGACTCATGAACGCTTATACCATGGGACATTTTGTTGGTCTTTTAGGTACTATTGGACTCCACTTTTGCTCTAGTGAAGGGCTGTGGCTCAGTGGGAGAGCATCAGCCTGGCATGCAAAAGGTCCCAGGTTCAATCCCCGGCATCTCCAGTCAAGAGGACCGGGCAGCAGGTGATGTGAAAGACCTCTGCCCGTGACCCCGGAGAGGCGCTGCCAGTCTGAGTAGACAATATTGACCTTGAAGGGCCAATGGTCTGATTTGGTAGAAGGCAGCTCCATGTGATCTTTCATGGGATGAGGACTGTTGGACTTCCAGTGGGTTTCAAGACTGGTTTGACACTTGACCCTTGGTTCTCCTTTCCGTGTCAGTGAAGAGAACGCAGATGATTCAAACGCTGCGTGAGATGAAGTTCTCAAGCCAGCTCCCAAGACTGCTTCCATTATGTTATTATTATAATAATGTGTCATTTTCAAACTGCTTTATGATCTTTAAACCTTAGCACACCTTTCTTAACCATGACACCACAGGGGCTCTCGTTGCAGGCTCAGAAATGAACCTGAAGTGCTGATAATGGTGCCCAGTGATCAAAAGGGACGGCATTTTTCAATGTAAGAAGCAGAGAGATGGAAAAGCTGAGAGGGATTTTACCTCAGACGGAAGCCATAGCCTCTCAGCTGTGCGAAGGAGCCTCTTTCAAGGTCAAGCCAGAGCCAAGCGTGACTTTATCTCCCTGTTATAAAATTAAAGTATGCAAATGTTGGTCGCCTATATAACTCTCCTCTTCCTCCTCCTTTCCCGGCGTGTCAGATGATTTGGGGAACACATCACCACCTCCCATTTCCCTTCCCTCAGCCTCCTTACACATTTCACCGCACCGTGCCTTTGAATATATAAGACCTGGACAATTATAATGGGAGCTGAAGCTTTGTTCCCTGAATTCAATTAACCCACGTGAAAAAGAAAATCATGCAGGTAGCCATAAACCAGAATCGTAAAAAAAGGATGGCTTGAGGTTCTCTTGAAGAGACTCCTTCCCAAGTGTCCTCTAGTTCCTTTTGGGGTGGAATTGATGACAACATCATCATTTTTTAATTAGGAAAGACTGGCTATATTGCTATGCAATGCAAACACAACGGTGTGCGCTTGAGTCAAAGCAAATGTCTGGGAGGCAAGTAACAAATCTCACTTGGTTCTCAGGGCAGTGGAATTGAATGTTCTTTGGGGTAGTCTTGTAAAATGGCATACTACTATAAAAACATAAGAGAAGCCATGCTGGATTAGGCCAATGGCCCATCCAGTCCAACACTCTGTGTCACACAGTGGCAAAAACCCGGGAGTCATCAGGAGGTCCATCAGTGGGGACAAAGCTCCAGAAGCCTTCCCCCAAGCACCAAGAATACAGAACATCACAGCCCCAGACATAGTGTTCCCTCTATAGGTAAAGGTTTCCCTTGCTTGAAAGCCAGTCGAATCCGACTCTAGGGTGCGGTGCTCATCTCCGCTTCTAAGCCGAAGAGCCAGCACTGTCCAAAGGTGTTTCTGTGGTCATGTGGCTGGCATGACTAGACACCAAGGTACACAGAACGCTGTTACCTTCCCACTGAAATGGGAACCTATTTATCTACTTGCAATTTCTTGCTTTCGAACTGCTAGGTTGGCAGGAGCTGGGACCGGAGACGGGAGCTCACTCCGTCACACGGCATTCAGGTCTCAAACTGCTGAACTACTGACCTTCCAGTTCTGCAGTTCAGCATCTTTACTGCTTGAGTCACCACAGCCTTATGACTAATAGCCACAGATAGACATCTGTTCCATCCTATCCAACAGGTTGACCAGTCTAGAGCAGTCCTAGAATTGGAAGCAAATAGCCCATAAAACCAAGCCTGGGATCCCCTTGTTCCAAGACAAAGTTGTGGATTAGGCATAATCTATTATGTCACATAGGGGGCTGTGGTGGCTCAAATGAACTGCAGACTGGACCTATGTGTATTGGACTGTACACATATAGGACATTTTCCAACATCCAATATATGACCTGGGGATGGAACCAGCAAACCAAAAGGTAGGGCCATGATATCACAAGCCCAGTGATTTCTAATGTGGTATCAAGGACATTATGGCGATGTGGAAAGGTATAGTATAGCCCAATCTCATCAGATCTTGGAAGCTAAGAAGGGTCAATACATGGATGGGAAACCGCTAAGGAAAATGTTTCAGAGGAGGGCAATGGCAAACCACCTCTCCTTAATAACTTGCCTTGAAAACCCTATGGAGTTGCCATAAGTAGGCTGCGACTTGACGACACTTTACACACTCATCGAGGCCACTGTGGCCCCACCAATATGTTTCCCGACACCCATTTACTTCTTCCCTAAAGGATCTCCTTCCCAAAGAAAAGACTCAATCCTACCTTTCCTCTACTTCACCGAAGCAGGAGATGCTCATGTAGAGCCTAGGTGGTGCCACCTTTGTGTCTTCTGGGAGAACCCCATTGGAAACAGTTGCCTTTGTTATAGGAAGCTGCTTGGTCTGGAACCTCCTAACGTTCTGTGGAACCTCCCCATGTTCTGCGATTGGACTCCGCCCCCTTAGCAACCACTTTAGGATTTGTCTCACCCAAGGCAGCCATTTTGCTTGGGTGCTGTCTCTTCTTAAAATCCCTATAGTGCCCACAGATTCAATGCTGGGGACCCTTGCATTAGCCTAATACACATAGGGGTTGCACAACTGGAGTCATCTGTGTTTGGCTACTCAGTTATTTTCTGAAAGTCATTTGTATTTGCATTTCTTATGACAGGGGATTTGAATATTGTTAGCTAACGAGTGATCAGCTATGGATCAATATTTATTGAACCATCCTCTTTACCAATGAACCTCAGTTTTTAACAAGAAGTCAGGAACGATGTACAAATATACCCTCTCCCTTTTCTTTTTATGCTCCGATGTCGTTGGGGGGAGTCTTTTCACTCTGCCCGCTTTACAGCTAGTACTCATGAATCACTTGTTTCTTTTTTCCGCTCTTCCACACCTCGTTCACACCACTTAGCACCCACTTATACATTACATAATACTTATATGCCATTGGCGCAAAATCAGATTGCAGCGGTGTAAATGTAATAGGGGAATGGCACGAGGATACAGAAAATAACACGAATGTATAGATTCACGAGTCTGATTGACACAAGGGGAAACAAAACGGGGATTTTTTTTTCAAGTCAAAGGAATGAGCCTGTGAAATTCACAGTACATCTCATGCAGAGTTACTCCCTTTCAAACCCACTGACATGAACACATTACTGTAAATCTTCTTAGGACTGCTCTGTCGGTAGCATGTCCACCAAAAAACAGCCAAACCGGTGCTTGGAAACAAGGGTACACTTCAACTCTGGTATTAATACCTTCAAAAGGGTAAAAGAATTAAATACAATTATTTCCAATAGGTGGTATGCACTAGCTACTCTTTCCAGGGCAGCGGGGTGTGCCACAGCTTCTGAAACAAATAAATCCCCCTAGGTGCAAAGATTCGGTACGAGCGAATGCTGAAAAGAATGATGATCAAATCATAAGTATTCGCGATAAATCATAGGTACAAATAAGCTTCCCTGCTGGGAGTAATTAGTAACACACCTCAACATTACTGAATGTCAATGACGTTTCGAATGCTCTTCACAACACAATGCCTACAAAGCAGGGGCTTGGATTTTAACTGGAAGAGTGTCATTTTGTTAATTACAGAGATATTGTGGAGAATGGAAAGAAAAGCCTCTCAGAGGCTATAAACCACAGTGTTAGGACACCCAAAACAGCCTTCCATATTTAATGAGCTGGTAACTGCTCTCAATTACAAGCAATTTTTTTTAAAAAGAAATGCCTATGGGAAGATGGATGCTACAGAAACCTTGAACTCTCGACGAACATGCTCCATCTCCCTTCCTGAATCTGTCTCTTATGGTCCCTCAGAGGCCCTGCATAAAGTGGATGCCTCTCGCTGAGATTCTAGGACAAGCGGGTCTTGATATTGCAGCCAGTGGGATATCAGGTAAAGATTCTGCCTCGGGACTTGGGCTGCCAGCTCCAAGTTGTAAAATACCTGGAGATTTTGGGGGTGGAGCCTGAGGAGGGCGGAGTTTGGGGAGGGGCTTCTACGGGGTGTGATGCCACAGAGTCCACCTGCCGAAGAAGCCATTTTCTCCAGGTGAACTGATTTCTGTCGCCTAGAGATCAGTTTTAATGGTGAGAGATCTCCAGCTACCACCTGAAGGTTGGCAATTGTACTCAGCACTAGGGACAGTCTGGCCATTCGATTTACTAGGAAACCTCCTAGTGGGCTGTGGCCCTGCAAAGCCAGTAACAGTCAAGAGCAAGCAGGACCAAGCAAAGAATTGCCAACCTCCAGATCTCCTGGAATTACAACTGATCTCCAGACAACAGCGATCAGTTCACCAGGAGATAATGGCTGCCTTGGAGGGTGGACTCTGTGGCATTATACCCTTCTCAGGCTTTCAAGCTTGCTGGGAAACAGGTGCCCTCCTGGTGCCCTCCAAGTGTTTTTAGAAGGTAGGCGGCCAAGTGAGGCTTCTGCCCAGCAGAACGTCTGATCAGAAATCTGAGTGGCTCTGCAGATTAATATAATGTTGTTTCAGCGGCAACTGCCACCATAGTGTTAATTCTGTTTTCTTTCACACTTCTTTTCCCCATGTATTTTTAAACTTACTGTTCTTGTCCCCTGCAATTGGGTTTCCTCTGTGAGTGTATATGGCTCCTGTGGCAGCCATTTTGTAACTGGCTCCACTTCCCACGGCAGTCATTTTGTAGCTGTGAGCAGAACCCTGTGTCAGAACTCAGAGGTGCCCAAAGGTTCAAAAAATATCACCTCTGATTTGTCTCGCATGATCAGCAGAAGATGATTCATTAGAGATTCCACTCATTATCAATGATAAGTGGCTACTGTGTGCTCCATATTCATTCAGGGTTGGTCCCTACTTGGTAGAACAGCTTGCTAGTCAATGTTAAGGCAGTGTCCTATAGTGGTGACTTTGAGGACGTTTTGTGAAACATTGGCCCCGGTCACACGGGCCAGAAAACGCGGGGGGAGGCGTGGCAGTTTGCCTTGGAGCTAAATAAGGCGCGGTAGCCTGATCATACGGGCCACCGGGTTGCCACACTCCAGCTCTGCGCCCGATCACACTGTGCTGCTGATCATACTGCGCTGCTGCAGCGCAGCAAAAAGCAGCACAGTGCGCATGCACCATTGGGGGGGGCGGGCCGCTGTCGGTGTCTTGTGTGTGCGCATGCGCTGTTCAGCGTTGGTGCGCATCCCATGGACACTTACAACATCCGGAAACCCCGGGGACATGGGCGGGTGTCGGAAGCCGCGGGATACTGGCGCTCCCGCGATCAGACGCCAGCCTTTGCCCCGGGGTTTCTGGAAACTAGTACTTCCGACCTACTAGTTTTTTACCCCGCGTTTTCCAGGGGAAGCCGCGGGTTGGCCACGGGAGCACTACGCCTCCCAGATGTGCTTGTATGATCGAGCACGGAAAGTCCGCAGGGCTCCCGTGCCTTCAGCGAGGCAAATGCTCCGTGTGAACAGGGCCATTGTTATTTAGGCAAGCATTTCTCTGAGTTTCCATCACTGCTGTTTGGTAGGCTTGTCACCAGGGGTCATTTCATAGGTATGCTAATGAGCTACTAGGCTATTAACATAATAGTTCATTAGCATATAACACACACCCTGACATCACTAAAAGTGATGTCAGAAGGGGAAGCAAAGGGGGGAAGGCATCTTCAAAAGCCTCCCTTCCCTTCCCCAGCCAGCCTGTGGGGGGGGGGAGTGAAGTGTTGGGCCACAGAAGGAAAGAGGGAAGGAAAGAGAGAGAGAGAGTAGAGAGAAGGAAAGAAGGAAGGAAAGAGGGGCTAAAAAGAGAGAAGGAAAGAGGGAAAGAAAGAGAAGGAAAGAAGAAGGGGAAGGGGAAAAGGAGAGAATGAAAGGAGGAAAAGAGAGAAGGGAAGAAGGAGGGAAAGAGGAAAAGGAAAGAACAAAAGGAGGGGAAGAGAAGGAAAGAAGGAAAAGAAAGAGAGGAGGGAAAGAAAGAAAGAGAGAGAGAGGAAGAAGCAGGTAAAGGGAAAGAAAGAAAAGGAAAGGAGAGAAGAGAAAGGAAAGGAAAGGAGGGACAGAAAGAAGACAAAGAGATGCGGAGAGAGAGGAAGGCTCTCCCACTCCCCCATCAAGCCCCCACCCCCCAGATCCCTCACTTACCTCCATCAATGCCTTCCTCCAGGCCACAGTGCTGGAACACAGGCCCTGGGAGGCCAGCGACGGGCCTCTTCGGGCCACCCCAGGGCCACAGCACTGGAGCATGGGCCCCGGGAGGCTGGCAACGGGCCTCTTCAAGCCACCCCAGGGCCACAGCGCTGGAGCGTGGGCCCCGAGAGGCCAGTAACGGGCCACTTCAGGCCGCCCCAGGGCCGCAGCGCTGCAGCATGGGCCCTGGGAGGCCAGCCACAGGCCTCTTCAGGCCGCCCCATGGCCACAGCACTGGAGCATGGGCCCCGGGAGGCCAGCTACGGGCCTCTTTGGGCCACCTCAGGCCACAGCGCTGGAGCGCGAGCCCCAGGAGGCCAGCCACGGGCCTCTTTGGGCTGCCCCAGAGTCCCAGCACTGGAGCATGGGCCCCAGGCCTCTTCAGGCTGCCCCAGGGCCGCAGCGCTGGAGCACGGGCCCCAGGAGGCCGGCCACAGGCCTCTTTGGGCCACCCCAGGGCCACAGCAGCACTTCTGTGTGGGGAGCTGGGGGCGGGGCTTGCCGCTACCGCCATTTGTCCCAGTGCCTGGGCTGTCAGAGCTGTGCTCCAGCGTGCTCCAGCTCCAGCCCCAAAGACCCCTGCTTGTCACAGAAATCAATTTGATGGTTTTAATGCTGTTACTTTTGTTGCCTTTGCATTTGTATTTTGACTTTTAACCAATTTTGTCTCCTGACTTGAGTCTCTTTGGGAGACAGGCAGGTGGAGTTCTGCAAATAAATAAACAAATAACTGCACTGGGAGTTGATGGAAAATACATGAATCTGAGATTTTCCCCTTAATAAATCTCCCTGTGCTATTTGACTGACTAAAGCTGAATGTAGCCCAGGTTACCAAGCAAGATGGTTCCTGGTGATCTCCTGAAATTACACCCGATCTCCAGACCAGCTGCAGGACACGGTAGCTCTGGGGGGGGTTGGACTCTAGGCTATCACATCCCCACTGAGTGACCTCAAGCCCCCCCCCCAACTCCACCCTCCTCAGACATTAGATTCCAAACCTCCAGGAATCCCTCAAGCTAGAGTTGGCAAGCTTGGAATGATGATTTACCAGGGGCTCTGTAAGTTTCCTGTATCTGCTGTTCTTCCTGGGACAGTCAAAATGGAGGATGGGGAGATGCTATTAAGCATCTGCCAGACTACAGTACAGGGATCATAGCCTAGCTGTCACGGACTGTGTGGGAGGCTACAATAGATACAAACGCATTTTGTCATGTATTGTTTTTGTTTGTTTGTTTTTGGCTATCACGTCACAGCCAACTTAGAGAGAAGAAGAAGAGATTGGATTTATACCCTGCCCTTCGCTACCCAAAGGAGTCTCAGAGTGGCTTACAATCTCCCTTCCCTTCCCCTCCCCACAACAGACACCCTGTGAGCAGTGTTCCCTCTAAGCTGAGTCAGTGTGAGCTAGCTCACAGTTTTTTAGCCTCTGCTGCACACATTTTTGTCTCAGCTCGTGAAGGAGGGCTCCAAAGCAAACTGATTTCTGCAGCAGCCAAATCGCTCACTCACAACTTGAATGCCAGTGGCTCACAAAGGAGAATTTTTGCTCACCAGACTCCACAGCTTAGAGGGAACATTGCCTGTGAGGGAGGTGGGGCTGAGAGAGCTCTTGACAGAAACTGCTCTTTTTTCAAGAACAGCTCTTATCAGAACTACTGCTTGCCCAAGGTCATCCAGCCAGGTGCAAGTGGAGGAGTGGGGAACCAAACCTGGTTCTCCCAGATTAGAGCCCACACACTTAACCACTAGACCAAACTGGCTCTCTACACCTCTGAGAAGTCTAAAAAGGCCCACCCCCTCTTCTCTTTTAGGAAAACATCTGACCTCAAGACCATGGAAGAGTGTGTGTTTCCATTAGAATTAACTTAGGGGGATCCTGCAGTGTTCCCAAGGCAGGAGACGGTCAGAGGTGGCTTGCCTTTGCCTCCCTTTACATGGCAACACTAGACTTCTTTGGTGGTCTCTCATCCAAGTACCAGTTTGGTGTAGTGGTTAAGAGCATGGACTCTAATCTGGGAGAGCTGAGTTTGATTCCCCACTCCTCCACATGCAGCTGCTGGTGTGACCTGGGGTCATTCATAAGTTTTTTTTTTCAGAGCTGTTCTCTCAAGGGCAGTCCTCAAGAGAAGAAGAGGAGGAAGAAGAAGAGATTGGATTTATACCCTGCCCTTCACTGCCCAAAGGCATCTCAGAGTGGCTTACAAACTCCTTTTCCTTCCCCTCCCCACAACAGACACCCTGTGAGGTAGGTGGGGCTGAGAGAACTTCTGACAGAAACTGCTCTTTTTCAAGAACAGCTGTGCCAGAGCTTGTGACTGACCCAAGGTCACATCAGCAGCTGTGAGTGGAGGAGTGGAGAGTGGGAATCAAACCCGGTTCTCCCAGATTAGAGTCCGCGCACTTAACCACTACACCAAACTGGCTCTCTCAGCCCCGTCTACCTCACAGGGTGTCTATTGTGGGGAGGGGAAGGGAAAGGAGATTGTAAGCCACTCTGAGACTCCTTTGGGTAGTGAAGGGCGGGATATAAATCCAATCTCTTCTCTTCTTACCAGGGCCAACCCTGCTTAGCTTCTGAGATCTGAAGAGAGGAGGCTAGCCTGGGCTATCTAGATCAGGGCACGTATAGTTGAGAGGTCTGAGAAGGCCCACCCCCCCTCTCCTCTTCTAGGAAAACATCTGACCTCAAGACCAGGGAAGAGTGTGTGTTTCCATTTGAACTAAATCAACTCTTATCTGGCCTCTGAGATTTCAGTTATCTTTCTGGAGGACGCTCAAAAAAAGCATTCGTCTTTATTCTTAACTGTGGTCGTAAACTGTGCCTTTGCGTGGCTGGGATCTGGTCATAAAAGGAGAATTCTGGCAGGCCGCATATGAAACCATATTAGCATCATTGCGCTGCGCCATAAAAAAAAAACACCCAAAAAACTTATGGGCAGACTTAACTGGGTTAATTGCTGCGTGTCAGATGATAAAGCACTTGTCTTTGCAGGATTATTGGCGAGAGCCAAAAATATGCCACAAGTGTGGCATTTCTGTGCGATTGCTTAAATCAGAAATAAACTTCTTGCTTATGAAGGATGGGCATCGAACTGGTGATGCTCTTTTATAGCAGGCTGCGGGGAATTCGTTGGAACCGAACTTTAAATGTTAATGCCGGCTTGCTTCTGACTGTCCGCTGTTCATTACAATGACAAAGGACACAGGGCTCTCAAAAAACACGGAGGCACCAAAGGTACACACAAAGCCGCCTCACACGGAATCAGACCTTCAGTCAATCAGTTTCAGTACTGTCTACTCAGACTGGCAACAGGTCGCCAGGGTCTCAGGCACAGGACTTTCGTATCACCTCCTGCCTGGTCCTTTCAACGGGAGGTGCCGGGGATTTCTTCTTCTGCTTTATCGCAGAGCCACACCTTAACAGGTAACAGTGGAACAGAACAGGTAGCAGTGGCTGTGTCGTGTGCCTTCTTGGGCTGCAGATGAGGAAAGGCTTGCCTGCTTAAATCTTTCTTTCGGAAAACAAAACCCCTCCCTGCCCGTAGAAAACTAGCACGCCAAGTCAAAAATAAAACTGATCGGCGGTTGGCAGCTGTGCCCAGGCCCAGACAAGATGCCCATTGGCCGTGGGCCTGGAGACAGATGGAGGGTGATTCTGCCGTGGGCTGGGTTTGTGGTTGTGGAGGGGAGCTGGTCACATGGAAATCCCCCCTTCAAAACAGGGCAGCGCAGCCGTCTTGCAGCAGAAGGGGAGGGGGGAAGTCTCCTCTGAAAGTGTTGGAAGAGGGGTCCTAGTGGGTTTGGGGCAGACCCTGAGCTGGTGGGTGCAGTGGGGGAGTCCTTCCATGTAGCTGGTGGTCAGTGGTGCCCCCTCTGGGCATCCACTGGGGATGACAGGAGAAGCTAGATCCTTTATAGTCTGCTGCCGATCCGTGGGGCTGGGCCAGGTTGGGCCTCTAGGCTGTTCGGTAACCTCTCTGTGGGTCTCCATCTTGGGGGGGAGGGGACGTGCACATGCCTGCCGTCTGTGGGCTGAATCTCTACGCTGACTTCCTAAAGAAGAAAGTGACCCATTAGGCTGACAACTTCTGCAGCAGAACAAAAGTCTGAGAATCTAACTTCTGCAGTGTCATTCGTGATATTTACATAAGGGCTTTTAAAAACAAAGACAAAAGCTGATCCTTACACACTAGGTTTTTAACATGCAAAGAGGGTTCTTGTTTTTGTTATCTGATGTGAGAGTGCATTCAGGTATAACCCCAGTCCTATACTCTGATTAGGAATAGGCAGAACAGAATGGGAAAGAAAATACTGAGCCTTGTTTTGCTAGATGTGTGAAATTCCTTATCTCTGAACAAGAGTTTAATACATAAGAGAAGCCAATGTTGAATCAGGCCAATGGCCCATCCAGTCCAACAGTCTGTCACACAGTGGCCAAAATATACCACGTGCCATCAGGAGGTCCAGCAGTGGGGCCAGGACACCAGAAGCCCTCCCACTGCTGCTCCCCCCAGCACCAAGAATAGAGTGCATCACCTGCCCCAGACTGAGAGTTCCCATCTATACCCTGTGGCTAATAGCCACTGATGGACTTCTGCTCCATATGTTTATCTAATTCCCTCTTGAAACTGTCCATGCTTGTAGCTGCCACCACCTCCTGTGGCAGTGAATTCCATATATTAATCACTCTTTGGGGGAAAGAAGTACTTCCTTTTATCTGTTCTAACCCGACTGCTCAGCAATTTCATGGAGTGGCCACGAGTTCTTGTATTGTGAGAAAGGGAGAAAAGTACTTCTTTCTCAACCTGCTCAATCCCATTCATAATCTTGACCTTGATCATGTCACCCCTCAGCCATCGTTTCTCCAAGCTAAAGAGCCCCAAGTGTTTTAACCTTTCTTCATAGGGAAGGTGTTTTCATGTGAGGCATCACATGTATGAGAACTGAGTTCCCTGAATCACATGTATGAGAATTCCCTGCAGTGGCAACACAGAAGCAGTTCTTTGCGTGGCCACCATGAGCAAATATGAAGTCAAGTTTCCCTCCTGGTTCACCTAGCCCTGTACCATGGCTGAACCCACCACCGGCTGAGGGCCTGTTCCCTCCTTCCCGCTTCCAGCTGCCACCATCGAGGCCATCACAGGGAAGGGAGGCAGCAGCAAGTCACCCCTCCGTCATGCTTGCATCGAGGATGACAATATCTGGCAACAGGAAGTCTGGCCACCTTCTGGGGGCATAGTCTGGTGTAGTGGTTAGATTGTTGAACTAGGCTGTCGGAGAACCAGGTTCAAATTGCCACTCTGTGAGGTTTGCTGGATGTTCTGGAGGCCTCACTCCAAAAAGGATGTGGACAGAATGGAGTGGGTGTAGAGGAGAGCGTGGAGGATGATTGGGGGCCTGGAGACCAAGCCCTGTGAGGAATGGCTGAGGGACCTCGGGATGTTCAATCTGGAGAAGAAGAGGCTGAGTGGGGGGGACATGATTGCTCTCTCTTGAAGTATTGGCTGTCACTCAGAGGAGAGGACAGGGAGCTGTTTCTGCTGCAGCAGAGGAGAGGACTTGCAAGAATGGGTTTAAATTAAGGGGGGGAAGGTACTGGCTGGATATTAGGAAAAACTTTTTTACAGTAAACATTGTTCAACAGTGGAAACAGCTGCCTTGGGAGGTGGTGAGCTCCCCCTCCCTGGCAGTCTTTTAAGCAGCATCTGGAGAAACACTGGTCAGGGATGCTGTAGGCTGATCCTGCCTTGAGCATGGGGCTGGACTGGATGGCCTATGTGGCCCCTTCCGACTCTGTGATTCTATGACACTGTGTATGGATGGGTGGATGGACAGATAGAATGAATGGATTGTTGGACAGATGAATGGACAGATGGATGGTGTCCCGGCTTGCGGCCGATGCTGCGGCTCGGAGCTGCAGCTGCAGGTCAGGCCAGGACTGGAGCAGGGTGGGGCAGCTACGACCAAAGTTGCGCCACCCCAGGGGCATGCCGAGGCGGTGGGGAAGGCATTCGGTGACCTGGCCCCGCGCTTGGGTCCGACGGGGCCGGCCTCGCCCGGCCGACCCGACCTGGTCGCAGCCGGGCGGCAGTAGCGCGAGGGAGACAGGGAGGGCAGACTCCAGCAGGGAGGGCTGCAGACGGCCCCACCAGAAGCCCCTCCCGGAAGGGAGAATGCGGGCAACAAGGGCGGCAGCGGTCGGTCCAAAACGCCAGCCGAGAGGGCTCCGGCTGCTGCACGGCCCAACGACTACCCACCCACACCGGCCCGACCGCTGAGGGCTCGAGGTTGGGCACGAACCTGGACAGGGGAGCCACAAGGGGGGGGGTCTGGGGCTGCAATGGGGGACCGGAGGCTTCAATCTCCCGGGAAGGTGCCGGAGGGGCAAAACCCCAGTGTCACTTCGCAGGGACGCGCCTGGAGATGACCCCAAGGCCTCCACTACACCCCTCAAGTTCTTGGCCCCTTGGAGACCTCCCTATCTCAAATTCATCGATACCAGGACCCGCCAGAGGGGAGAGCAAGTGTGCAGAAGGCTCCCAGCCCTGACAGCTGGGAGGGGCGGAGTCTCCAGCCAGCTTTAAAAGGAGGGACGCCCAGGCCAATGGAAGCCAGGAGACAGGAAGACAAGCACTGCCTGGAGCCAATGGAGCAACAGTCAAGGGGGGAGGGAGGGGTCAGGTGTTGGTGGAAGGGAATAAAAGAGTGGTGGAAGCCAGAGCCAGGGAGGAGAGAAAGAGCTTGAAGAAGGAGTCTGCCAACCCAGTGAGACATGGGGACTTTCCTCTGTAGGGCTCCAGGAGAGTAGGCTGCTGGTGGTGAAGTAACCCCAGGCCCTTTCCTACATCTGAGGCTCATGGTGGTACCCCTCGGCATTGCCCTTCGGCTGGCCTTACCCACGTCGCACCCTCGCCCTCCCAGGCTGGACCAGGGGTGCGACGGATGGATGGATGGATGGATGGATGGATGGATGGATGGATGGATGGATGGATGGGTAAACAGATGGATGATGGATGGACAGGCAGGCAGATGTTTGGATGAACGTGTGGGTGAATGGACAGATGGATGGATTGATGGAAGGACATTGTAAAGGGAGCAAGGAAGCTCAGGAGACATGCTAACTCCTCCAGGAGCGACTGTTGGGTCAAAGAAAAGAGGAAAAGAGCTTGTTTCCCCTCTGTCTCCGTGATCCATATAAAACGTTATCATCTGATTTCTGTTCCAGAACTCCAATCTTGTTTTCTGACCAAACTCATTCCAAAAAGGAAAGATCAAGCTTATTGATTACCCACCCCAATGTTGTACCTACACAGAGACCCCTCTGACTCATAGAACCAGTGGCTGCTAGTTGTTTCCTGGAGGGAGAATAAAGGGTGACGTACATATTCCATTAGGGTGAGCACAAATCTGGCACCCAGTTACCACAAGCAATGATTCTGCAGGGGAGCACCGAAATGACTCCATGTGCAAGAGTCCAGAGACGCACCGTACCACCCCCACCCCAAGGGCCTTTGTGATATATGAGTCATTGTGATGCATATTTTGCAAGCTCTTATTAATTGTTATCCTGCTACAGTCCCAGCCAGAGTGCTACACACCTTGGTGAGTCACCACTACATAATAAACGATGCCAGCAATTTCCACCAACTTGGGTTATTAAACGGTAATGACCCCTTGATAAATGATTTGTCAATTTGCTGTGCCATCATTAAAGGATTTTACCTATTAGAAAGGCGTCTTTGTTCCCCCCCCAACTCTCCAAAGCAGTGCAGTTGTCAAACGTGATATCTCAGCTATTTGTTTTTTGAGGGGGACCCAGTTTTTAAGATTTCCAATAATCAATGCTACCAGTAGTTGCCAGTTTGGTGTAGTGGTTAAGTGTGTGGACTCTAACCTGGGAGAACCAGGTTTGATTCCCCATTCTTCCACTTGTACCTGCTGATGTGGCCTTGGGTCAGTCACTCCAAGTGAAGGGCAGGGTATAAATCCAATTTCTTCTTCTTCTTCTTCTTCTTCTTCTTCTTCTTCTTCTTCTTCTTCTTCTTCTTCTTCTTCTTCTTCTTCTTCTTCTTCTTCTTCTTCTTCTTCTTCTTCTTCTTCTTCTTCTGAAAAGTCATTTTCTGTAGCAGCCCTGTTTTCTTTGCCATATCAGTAGAGCAAAGTTTGAATCTAGTGGCACCTTTAAGACCTTTAAGACCAACAAAGTTTTATTCATGGTATAAGTTTTCGTGGGCAAACACACTTTGTCAGATACAGATTTTGTGGGCAAGCACACAAAACCTTATACTGTGAATAAAACTTTGTTAGTCTTAAAGGTGCCATTAGACTCAAACTTTGTTCTTCTCCTTTGGCATTGTCATGTATAAAATATAAGGGACAGTGGCTAAGCATTTGCCTCCTGGATTCTAGTGTTCTGTCCTGGGTATACAAAGTAGTTGTGTGTGCATTTGCGTGTGTGTGAGAGAGAGAGAGAGAAGAGAGAGAGAGAGATTAATTTTACAATGATTTAATTACCGGGCTCTAAAGTCTAAGCCAAGGGTCCCCAACATTGTTGTGGGCACCTTTGTAATTCTGACACAACATGGTGGGGGTGGCCACAAAATGGCGGCCATAAAATGGCTGCCACAGCTCACCTGCTGTCAAACATTGATGATCCTAACGCTGTGATGACAGCCGCCATTAAAGCAATATTTTAAACAGCCTGTGCAGCCAATCAAACATGCAACAGCTAATCAGAAGCCTTGTTGGGCAAACACCCCACCCACTTTCTAAAAATACTTGGTAGGCCCCAAGAAAGGTGTCAGCGGGCTTTATGGCACCCAAGGGCACCATGTTGGAGATCCCTGCTCTAAAACGTAGCTGGCAAAGTGAGCTTTGATTCTTGAAAGCTTATACCCTCGAAATCTTGTTGCTCCTGGGCTCGAATATTGCTCTACACGTATTCAGGTTCTCGGTTTTTTGCAATTGTGCGTTATGATTTCCCAGCTCCCCAGCATATTATGGTTCCTTGGCTCCGAAATATCTGATTCATGGCCTGCCCTCATGTAGATGAGCTAACGGGGCCAGTTTATCTTCATAAAGGTGTCCTGGCTTCTGTCGGCGTGCATCAACATGTCAGTCTCGGACTCTAAATGTGGAATGTTTTTACTAGTAGTTTGTGGGAACAAGGAGCAGAAATAGAAGCTCCGTTCCCCTCCCCTCCCCCCCCCCCGACCGAATACTGACGTCACAATTTCTGGCACATCCGACAGAACGCCTGGCATCTAAACGGAGGAGAATAGCTCTAACGATTGAGAAGTGAGAGAGCTGATGCTTTCAGCGATGTCATCTTGACAGCGCCACTTGACCAGAAGCATCTCTCTCTCTCAGCAATCCTTTCATGTCTAGCACAACAAAGACCAGCTCTGAGTCCAATGTTCCCTCTAAGCTGTGGAGTCTGGTGAGCAAAAATTCTACTTTGTGAGCTACTAGCATTCCAGTTGTGAGCGAGTGACTGGCCTGCTGCATAAATGAGTCTGCTCTGGAGCCATCCCTTCCTGAGAGAAGACAAAAACGTGTGAGCCGGAGGCGAAAAAACGGTGAGCTAGCTCACACTAACTCAGCGTAGAGGGAAAACTGGTTCTGACATGACACCAGGGAAGCCAGCCTCCAGGCGGGACCCAGGGATGTCCAGGAAGTACAGCTCCTCTTCAGACTACAGGAATCAGTCCCCCTGCAGAAAATGGCTGCTTTGGAGGGTGGACTCTATGGCACTGTACCCCACTGAGGTCCTCCTTCTCCCCAGGCTCAATCCTCAAATCTCGAGGATTTAGCACAGGGTATAGATGGGAACTCTCAGTCTGGGGCAGGTGATGCACTCTATTCTTGGTGCTGGAGGGGGCAGCAGTGGGAGGGCTTCTAGTGTCCTGGCCCCACTGCTGGACCTCCTGATGGCACCTGGTATATTTTGGCCGCTGTGTGACAGAGTGTTGGACTAGATGGGCCATTGGCCTGATCCAACATTGGCTTCTCTTATGTTCTTATGAGGAGTTTCCCATCCTGGATCTGGGAGCCCTACCCCCTATCCCCTACCAGTGGCAAGGGGGGCCCAGGCAACCCTACATAATGTATGGGTCCTCAATGGAAGAACATCCACGGGAGTGAGATATGAACACGATTACATTCCAGTTGTGGGTTTTGCCGAAAAGGTGGGGTGAGAAAGTGGAGCCAGGAATCTCGCTTGAAAAAGAATCCAGGTGGATTTGGGAAGCCTGCAGTCAAAGAATGGACTGGTTAGATCGAGTCAGGTGAACCCCGATACGCCCTTTCCAATTTCCTTTCATTCATCTGTGTTATCGTCCTTTTAATTCCATACCTTTTAGTTGCTGGTGTTTCCAATTTACCTGTTTCTTCGAAGCCAGCTATGTCCCTGCAATGCAAAAAAAGTGACATGTCAAATCATGCATTTAATGGGGGCAATGCAGCATGACGGACAGAGTAGGATGAAAATAAAAAAACTCTTGGTTCACACAGAGCAAAACTGAAACAAGGGTTTTCAAGTTAAACGATCAGGGATAAGAAATCCAAAGGCAACCCTTAGATAGCAATATCTGAAATCCAGACCACCATTGATAATTCTCCTTGGCCTTCGCTGGCCTTTCAGAGATACATGTGCATTGGTTCATTTCAGCCTTTGATGGTTCCCTGAAAGCTCATGTGCAGCAGTAGACTGAGAGATTGTAAGCTGCTCTGAAACTCCGAGAGAAGGGTGGTGTATAAATCCTCCTCCTCCTCCTCCTCCTCCTCCTCCTCCTCCTCCTCCTCCTCCTAGTGTGGTTTACCCTGTGCCCTGGTGTCATTTTCACACCCCCACTCATTGTAACCAGTGATCTGGAGTAGGGGTGGTGAAACACACCAATGGGAATGGTGGATGCTCCTTCCCTGGACGTTTTCAAGTGGAGGCTTTTGGTATGTTGTAGGTATGTAGGGCTATCTTTCGGCCATGCTCCTGCAGAGTGCAGGGGATTGGACTAGATGACCTGCAAGGTCCCTTCTAACATTCTATGATTCTACGACCACATCAAACCATGGTAGCACCAAGTTTCATTGGGCATGACAGAGAAAACATCTCCACATTTCAGCGTAATTTTGGCAGTGTCCTACTTTTGTCGCAATGTGTTTTTTCATCCTCAACCAACTTGGTCAAAACGGAGTCCTTGATCAAAACGTATGTTCCCATGTTCAGTTTTTAACATACAAGACAGACAGGACTGGTTTGGATCCAAGTTCTTCCTAGTCCTGATGTACAGGGTGACAATGTGATGCCGAACAGTGAATTTCTTTGGCTAAGGACGGCATTTTCAATTGAACTTGCCATGGTTCCTTCACTATTCATGTCTGTCTTTCCCCCTAGGTACTGTGCGTTTCCAAAGCTAATTACCCATGTAAAACTTTAAAAGAAAAATGTATATATGTTCTTTAAACACACCGTTGAAATTGCCCGTGGGGCAAAAAATTCCCACCAAGTCCGCTCTTTGAGACACCTTTCCCTTTTTGAGTTCATTAAATGCTTCCTTTGCAGTGAGAATTCACAATATTTAGCTTTACTAAAGCAAAGGGCAAAAAGGCAATTTTTCCAGGCACTGCCCCCAGTTCGCGGTATGTTTTCTTTGCAGTACATATCAACAGAGGAGCTAAAAAAGAAAAGGGAGTCAGCATTCCGATGCTAAAAATAAGACCTGGGGCAACAATATGCACACAATATCCCCATTTATTCTACAACATCAGTTCCTGAATAGGAACTTTGTACTCAAAAGTTGTATTAGTGCTTGTTGTGTTGCTCAGGTTTCTGGTTCCAGGTCATATAGGACTGGCAGGACTGAGCCTAGTAACTGTGCTGTGCTACAGCTTGCACCAGCACCGAGAGTTAACTCCAAACCTTCTCCAGGTACAGTCATTACGTGGAGAAAAAGAATCTTAAAAGTTCTGGCCCTGCTGGTGGACCTCCTGATGGCACCTGGGTTTTGGCCACTGTGTGACACAGAGCATTGGACTGGATCGGCCATTGGCCTGATACAACATTGGCTTCTCTTATGTTCTTATAGTCTGGGACCAGGACACAGGGCACATGAAGCTCCCTTCTACTGAATCAGACCACTGGTCTATCAAGCTCTTCCAAAATCTCAGGTGATGGTCTTTCACATCACCTATTGCCTGTTCCTGTAGATGCCAGGTATTGAACCTAAGAACTTCTGCATGCCAAGGAGATGGTCATCCACTAAGCCATGGCCCCTCCCCAAAGTATATCCCATAGTATTATGGGGGAGAGACAGAGAAATTCTCTGTAGCCACTTTCTTTGTCCCATCCATAATTTGATAAACCTCTCTAAATTGAAAAGGAGGAGGAAGAGGAGGAGATTGGATTTATACCCCACCCTTCACTCTGAGTCTCACAATCTCCTTTCCCTTCCTCTCCCCGCAACAGTCACCTTGTGCGGTAGTTGGGGCTGAGAGAGCTCTTTCAAGGACTGCTCTTGAGAGAACAGCACAGAGAGAACTTGTGAGTGACCCAAGGCCACACCAGCAGCTGCATGTGAAGGAGTGGGGAATCAAACTCGGTTCTCCCAGATTAGAGTCCGTGCTCTTAATGACTATACCAAACTGGCTCCCAATGACTCGAAAGTACATGTTATGACATCTTCCCCCATTTTCTCCTATGTGTTCTCACCTAACAATTAAGATCTGCTCAGCAGGCCCTTCTCTGTGTGCCCCCACCGGCAGAGGATCCACGGGTGGCCACAAAGGACACAGCCGCTTCTGTGGTGGTTTCCCTGTTCGTGGGACTCCCTTCCAGCAAGGGTTTGTCGAGCACCTTGGCTTGTTCCTTTTGCACTGCATTTCTGTGCAGAATAAAACCCTTCAACTAAGCCCCTTAATAGATTTAGAAGGGCCTGACTCTGCTTGGGGGTGCACTGCAAATAACTCTTTGGGTCCCTGCTACAAGAGTGTTGGACATGAGATTGTGGAGCTCTGATATATCAAGTCTGAGATATAAAGTATAAGAGAAGCAGAAGAAGCAGCAGAAGCAGAAGAAGAAGAGGAGGAGGAGGAGATTGGATTTATACCCTGCTGTTCACTACCCAAAGGAGTCTCAGAGCGGCTTACAAACTCCTTCCCCTTCCCCTCCCCACAACAGACACCCTGTGAGGTAGGTGGGGCTGAGAGAGCTCTGACAGAAACTGCTCTTTTTTTTTTCAAAAACAGCTGTGACAGAACTATGGCTTGTCCAAGGTCATCCAGCAGGTGCAAGTGGAGGAGTGGGGAATCAAACCCGGTTCTCCCAGATTAGAGTCTGCACACTTAACCACTACACCAAACTGGCTCTTTAAAGTCTTTAAACCCCACTTTCCTCTGCCCTAAGGAGTCCCAAAGTGGCTTAAAATCACCTTCCCTTCGTCTCCCCACAGCAGGCATCTTGTGGGACCAGCAGGGCTGAGAGAGTCCTGAGAGGACTGTGACTGGCTCGAAGTCACGCCAGGAGGCTTCACGTGGAGGAGGAGGGAATCAAATCTGGCTCTCTTAACAACTACACCGCAGGGAGTCTGGAGACACTTTAAAGTCTGGTGGCACTTTAAAGACTAATGACATTTATTCCAGCATAAGTGTCCATAGGTTGGAGTTCGTCATCAGGGGGAGCCTGGAGTGCATTGAATCTAGTGGGCTCTGAGTCGCAGAAATCTGACTCTGGAAAAAAAATCCCATTTGTCTTTAAGGTGCCACCGGATGCCTGTCCTATTTTGCTGGAGCAGAATAACACAGCTTCCCATCTGGAATTATCACAGGTGTGAGCAAATGGGGGGGGGGCAATTTATTTGCACATTTAGTAAATTAAACAAGGCAGATAGAAAGCATGTTTAAAAATGCATTTCACAGGGTGGCATCACTGTTAGTTCACCTCCATTTGTTCTTTTAAATAAGTAGGTTCCCCAGTCCACATGGAAGTAAAGATACACCTGGAAAAACATGTCAGAAGTGAAGGGTCTTTCAAAGTAGGCCCATAGCCACAGCGGGGCATTTAGGGGCAGTGCCCCCTCACCCATGGCCCATGCCCCACAACTTTTAAAACTCAAGAAAAGCCTGCACTGTGGGAGTTGTGCCGGCAGGTAAGGAAAGACCCTTCTTCACCTAACTGCCAACAGGATATATATCTCCCCTGCTCCCTTGTCCCCCAGATTTCCCAATGCCCCACCACCCAAATTTTTGTGGCTATGCCCATTTCAAAGTAAATCAGGAAGACTTGGAGACATGGATGAATCTAGACTAAGTCACAGATCTAGAACATCTAAGGTTTTTAAATTTGTTTTGTGGTGGCATTCACCAGAACTGTGTACCTGTGCCTTTGGGGGGGGGGGCTCTCCCATGTCCTGAGGGGTAGGAACTGGTGGAAACTGGTGCAATCTTATATACGAGTACCAGCAGCTTTTTAAAAACAACAGAAATAAAGCACCAAGAATCTCTTTTCAGTACCAGTGAATAGCGGTGGAATGTGGCATGTAAATACATAAGAATGTCTGAATGTACGCTTCTGCCTTTAGGTACTTGATTTCAGTTGCCAGGGCTTCTAAATCAAAGGATTTGGCTCCCAAAAGGCTCCTGACCCCCTCGACCTTTCCTTTTAAAAATGAAACCTTGTTTATAGGAATTCAAGTGGTTTTGCATAAGTATGAAGGAGGACATCGATTTTAAGTCTCTCTGTGCTGGGGCGGGGAGGGGGGTGTTACCAGAGACCTTTAGAGTAGGAAACCACCGAAAAGAACATTGCAGGCAAGATAACAAACCCAGGAGGTCAGTTTCACAAAACCCCGGGGGTCAGTTTCACAGTTTCTTTCATTGGCAGGTCCCAGCTCTAACCAACCAGAAAGAAATTGACCAGTACACTCAAATCCTACAGTGGACTCCCATCTAAACTCATGGACAATTTGAAATCGATGGACTGGGTTGGGGTAATAAAAAAAAAAAGGGAGGAACAAACATCCATCCTTCTAGCTACGATCACAGGCAGGAGTGATTTCTTAGCTTCTTTCTCTGGGGGGAGAAAAACCCTCTCAGAGGGGTGGGCGGATTTTTGAACTGCGTTGCTATGGAATGTTACCAGCTTGCTCTCCCTTGACGTCCTCAGCCCTGGAAACTATATAGAAGCAGCAGCCTGTGGTCAAGACGGCTCAGGATTGCTCTCTGGGGAAGAGGAGAGCGAGACAGAGAGCGTAATATCACAGGCACTGCTTGCACGAGTCCTGCCTGAAAGTTTTGTAGTTTGGATCACTTGAGGCACCTGCAAACTCTCCTGGGGGTCGCCTGCTAGCTTTCAAGGATGAATGAGCTCAAAGTGGCAGTCCTGGGCAGCGAAGGGATGGGAAAATCTGGTAAGACCCCCCCCACACTCCAGTTTGGTGGTGTTGGCTAGCAGAGGCTGGTGAGGATCGGACGCAAGAGCCCCATCCGTCTTTCCTCCCAGCCTGAGTTGATCTGCAGGCTTCTTGGTTTTAAAACTCAAGAAAAGCCTGCACCAGCTACTGGACTCCAGGTATCTTTTTCCGGGAGGGCTGTTCTTGTGTGTTAGGATACATCTCTGATCCTCAGTCTATGTTATGCAGTGGATATGATACTTCTGTGTATAGATATATTTTTAAAAAATCTTTATCATATGCTTTTTTTTTTTTTAAGATACCTTTTCACTGAAATGCTGATGTGCTTGCCAACTTGGCATACTGCCTCTGTTCCTGTGCCCTCAACAATACTTTAATGCAAAACTGTTTACAGGAAGAGGCACTATACTGAGTCAGACCATTTGTTTGTTAAAGTCAGTCTTGCCTGCTCTGACAGGCAGCTGTTCAACGGAGTATCAGCGCTGAAGTCTTCTGCATCATCTACTACCTGATCCTTTTAAGTGGAGATTCTGGGGACTGTATGGGGGAACTTTTGCTACCAGATGTTTTACCACTGAGTCATCCCCCCCCCCCCAGTTTAACAGGCTAACACTGCAACACATTGTTTCAGTGGGCTTAGACTAGTTTGGGCTTAGACTAGAGAGCCAATTTGGTATAGTGGTTAGGAGCGTGGACTCTAATCTGGGAGAAAAGGGTTTGAATCCCCACTCCTCCACATGCAGCTGCTGGTGTGACCTTGGGTCAGTTACAAGTTCTCTCAGAGCAGTTCTCTCGGGACTAGTCCTCAAAAGCGCTCCATCAGTCCCACCTATCTCACAGGGTGTCTGTTGTGGGGAGGGGGAGGGAAAGGAGATTGTAAACTGCTCTGAGACCACTCTTTTGATTCCTCACTCCTCCACTTGGGCAAGCCATAGTTCTGACAAGAGCTGTACTTGAAAGGGTAGTTCTTGAAAGAGCTCTCTCAGCCCCACTTACCTCACGGGGTGTTTGTTTTGGAGAGGGGAAGGGAAAGGAGTTTGTAAGCCACTCTGAGACTCTGAGGGAAGGATGGGGTATAAATCCAATCTCTTCTCTTCTTCTTCTAACCACACACAGCTTTGGGTAGTGAGCTTCTCCCCCCCCCCAATTTCCATGACTAGAAAAATTTTCCCTACCTCAAATTCTACCTGTCATTCTATCATTAAAGAAAAAGGAGCAGAGCAAATAAGGGGACTACTAATCTGAAAGGATGGTGCATGGGAGAGTGAAAAATGGGTTAGAAGAAGAGCTGGGAACGGGTTCTGAAGTGGGGAAGTTCTCAGCATTCAATGGTGTTTACACGTCTACCAAAAATTTTCAATTTGAAACCCAGCATTCAGTGTTGGATTTGAAGTCTGAAAATGGCGAGCCATTTTAGAAGTTATACTTGAGTGCTGGAATGCTAAGCTGAAATTTGAACTTTGCATGTGGCTTTAGTCGTCCGTTAATGTCATGATGGCAATTCACAACTGGAGGAAGTAACAACATTCTTAAAAAAAAAAACACAACCTCAGGATTGAAAATGTTAGAGAACTTGATTTTGAAGTTCTGGAATGTTCAGAAACAATTTTAATAAACAAAGATTTATTTCTTGAAATTAATTTCAGTGCTAAGCAGCTCAAAACATACTCCAGTTATTATTATTATTTATTTATCGCATGGCAGAGTTACCCGCAGGAAGCATATAATAATATAAAATATGTTACCAAGTGGATACAACAGGTATGCAGACCAACTGGGCAAACCCCTAAATACTAATATCTAAATTTTCTTTTTTTTTTTAGCAAAACTCTCCTAAAGAGGAGAGAATTTTATTCTTTTTATAAGAAAAGGAGGGGGTAGACAGATGGAGAAAGAAAAAGAGTGGAGTGAAGTTTTCTCTGTTAAAATGGGTTAGTTTTAGTTAGTGTTTAATATCGTTTTCCGGCATCGATCATGGTTAGAAGATCTTCTTTTTAACTTTGCAAAGTCCAAAGACACTCTGTTAATATAGTTAGTAAAGTCCATTGGGGTTAGTAATTAAACAGCTCCTTACAGATGCAACACAAACAATCCTTAAGATGTCTTCTTTCTAGGTCTCTTCCAATTATGGGCTAAGTCCTTTTTAACCTTGATGGCTTCCTTTCCTTCACCTCTTACCCCTGGGCTGCTGTCTTCTTCACTGCTTATCATAGTTTCAAGTGCTGCGTCTTCCCTCACGCCGGCGTGTCTCTTCAGAAGTTTTTGCATTTCAAGGATGTAGTCTTTCTTCTTTCTTTTGTAGCTTTCAGATTTCCAGGGCGCCATAACCACGTCGCAAAAAATTAGATCTCCGATGTCTTGCTTGCTATGCTCGACCCCCCTTCTACTGGCAGAGTAATTCCTTTTATAAAAGCGGAATTGGCTTTGGGAGCCATGTCCACCTCTTCTTTTAATTCTTTCGCTTCACTGCCAGTTAGGGGAACCAATACATTCGCCAAAGTAAATCCGAGATCCTCTTTCTCTTCATCTTTTACGCCCTGAGAACTTAGAATCCACGCTTTCTGTTCAATTTCCGTCATCTTCCTTGTTGTTTCCAATATCAGTTCTTGTCGACTGATGAGAACACTTTCCACTTTAAACAGGGTTTCATTGATTTTCTGCATTTGCTCCAGCAGAGGGCGCAGAATCTCATTTTCCTGTTGATTGACAGCAAGCTCTGGGGGGGGCTACTCGGACCGGAAGTCCCTCCTCCCTTCTCTTCCGGTTTCTGCAGGACTTCCCCCGTTGTCGACATTTTGTTTTATTGTTTACTTTTAAAAAGTTCATGCCGCCACCCCCAGGAAGCTGATAAGGTCGTAGTCTTCTATGCAACCCCAACGGTACTTTCACCAACAATTCTTTCTCTCTTCCCCCTCCACGCTCCCTTTGTAAATCTTGCTTCTCAAAAGGGGTGGGGACTCCTCCCTCCTCCCATACGCTTAAACGCTTGCGGGGGATTCAAATTCACACTTCAAAATAGACCTTCCACTCACGATTCGATGCCACTTCTTCTTTTTATATTAAATCATATCGCTGTCTTCACTCCTGGAAATCGGTGGCGCTGCTAAGTCCCATGACGGGGCACGACGCAGCGGGGCCGATTGGGGCAGGGAGAAAGCCTCAATTTCCCAGCTGTCTGCCGGCAAAGAGGTCACTCTCCAAGCGCCCCCGGTTTGGAGCCTTAACCTAAGGCTCACTAGGGTCTTTCGCACATGCGAAGACCCCCCCTATCTGCGCGTGGGCTAGCCGCCTCCGGGAGCGTCCCGAGACGCGGCCGCCATTCGCAACGCCGAAACCGAAAACCACTAATATCTAAATTTTCCATCCATTCAATCCCAGCTGGGGAGAGTTCAAAGAGCTCCATCACATCTCCCTGGAAAGCATGATGCTCACATTCCTATGACAGATGGAAAATAGTTTCTCAGGCTGCACCACAATCACCTTTGGGTCCTGGTATTTTGCCCCATTTAAACAACAGGTCTGCACAGCTGCCAAAGCCTGTTTGCATTCTATTAGCCGTCTTCCATATTTTACACGGCAAGTCAAATCCTGTGGGCGTCATTGGTGTTTATCAGGTTGTGGATATTGGGTGGAACTGATTGTATCCATGTTCACAATCATTCATTCCCTAGATTGAAATTTCGTGATTCGCAGATCAAAATTTCATGATTTGCAGATCTTACTGCTGAGTGTCAGGATCTTAGTCTGGAGAGGCCTGTACCAGCCGTGTCTTTGTGGATGGGCAACTCTCTGTTTTCAATGATCTCTGTATATTCACAAAGAAAAGCATCTTGTCTTCAGAGATGCGAGGGAATTATATGGCACAACGCGGGGAGCCAACAGGTCAGAGTGGGTTTCAGACATCTGCTGGTGGTTCTCATTGTTGTATTGAGTTGGACGTTGGGTTTGTGGACATGGGGGCTGTTGAGCCACACAGAAGCACCACATTCTGCAGTTCTATACACCAACCCCAAAGCCGAGCCTCTAAGTGTTATTGCATATGCACTCCAAGTTGTACCACATAATGTTCCCTGGATTGGGGAGTAATCCTGGATGTGGAAAAGAAAATGCAATCTAGAACTAACTTTTTTCTGAAAATCATGTGCAAAAATCTCTTAGAGAGCCAGTAGTGGAAGGGCCATGGCTCAGTAGTAGAGTATCTGCTGTGCACGCAGAAGGTTCCAAGTTCAATCCCTGGCTTCTCCAGCTGAAAAGGACCAGGAGGTAGGTGATCTGAAAGCCCTCTGCCTGAGACCCTGGAGAGTCACTGCCAGTCAGAGCAGAAAATACTGACCGTGAAGGACAAATGGCCTGAGTCACTGGAAGGCAGTTTCATGGGTTAGTGACAGTCATTTTTTTGTCCCTCTGTGTTTGGTTCCATCCTAGAATCCCAGTGTGTATTGTAGGGTTGTCCCCGTCAGGCAGATAACTTGAGAAGCTGGGCACAAACAGTTGACTCAACATCTAAGGCCCACCAGCAGGTAATCTCTCATATCGGACTCTGTTCTGTCATTGCAGCCCTTACAGTGCGCTTTCTCACCAGACGTTTTATCGGAGAATACGCCTCTGACTCTGGTAAGTCCTCCGTTAAGTCTGGAAGGTTGTATCCTGGGAAGGCAACATATTAGTTCAATTAAGGCCATACCAGTGATAATGACTCTATGTTGTCGAAAGCTTTCACAGCCGGAGTTCATTAGTTGCTGTAGATTTTCCGGGTTGTGTGGCCGTGGTCTTGGCATTATAGTAGCTGTGACTGGCATCCTCAGAGGTATAACACAGAGACTACTCCATCTTTCTGTGTTATACCTCTGAGGATGCCAGTCACCGCTACTGGTGAAACATCAGGTCCTACAATGCCAAGACCTCGGCCACACAACCCGGAAAATCTACAGCAACTAATGATAATGAGTCTGTTAGGGAACAACTATCTGCATGGCAATCAAGAAGAAGTCACATCTGAGCTAGTTATAACCATGCTATCAGTGGGACATTGCGAAGGTCTGTGGCTCTGTGATACAACACATGCCTTGCATGCAGAAGACCCCACATTCAGTCTCTGGTCTCTCCAGTTAAAAAGGACCCCGGAGAGCTACTGCTGCTGCTCAGAGTAGACAATACCAAGCTAGATGAACCAACGGCCTTACTCTGTAGGAAACAACTCCATATTCATAGCGTGCATGGCACGTTTTTCAGCTCCTACACTTACGTGAGCCACGACCTGGATGACCCAGGCTAGCCTGATCTCTACTGATCTTGGAAGCTAAGTGTGGTCAAGCTGTGGTTAGTACTTGGATGGGAGACCACTGAGGAAGTCTGAGGGAAGTGATGGCAGGCCACCTCTGTTGTTCTCTTGCCTTGACAACCTACAGGGCTGGCATAAATTGACTGCGACTTGACAGCACTTTCCACCACCACGACATTTATGTGGACTGTGGTCATGAAGCATGGTTGCATCAGTTCAGACATTGCTTTCTCTGTACAACTGTAGCTACCAGGCTGGCCCCCAAATGGGTATCTAGACAAAGCTCAGAAGTTCAGACACTGAGCTGCAGACCGGAAGGTCTGTGGTTCAGCAGTTTGAGATCCGAGTGCCGCATGATGGAGTGAGTTCCCGTCTCTGGCCCCAGCTCCTGCCAACCTAGCAGTTTGAAAGCAAGAAATTGCAAGTGGATAAATAGATACCACTTCAGTGGGAAGGTAACAGCGTTCCATGCACCTCAGCATTTAGTTATACTGGGCACAAGACCACGGAGAAGTCTTTGGACAGCGCTGGCTCTTCGGCTTGGAAACGGAGATGAGCACCGCCCCCTGGAGTTGGATTCAACTAGCTTTTGAGCAAGGAAAACCTTTATCATTACTGTTTGTGCACTTCAGTCCTTGTAGATCTCAGGGGGAGCAGGGTTTTTGGTCTCTTCGTTCCCTAATGCTCTTGGGGTATGTGAGCAAACATCTCTTTCCTACATTAAACAGATAATCTTGTGATGACCTTTTAGAACATTAGAAGAATGTGGGGAGGTGACCTTAAAGGAAGCTCATCTACATGAGCACATACACGGGCGCACAAGTATATGGAGAATTTTTTTTAAAGGATGTGATTGTGAATCAGGATGCACACACAAGTGGGTCTGAATAGCATGGAAAGAAGCTGCAAGGGGGAAAAAACCCTTCTCCCTTTTGTGATGCTTTGTGAGAAAGGAAGTGACATCAACATTTCCACGGTACTAGTAAAAGGAGCCGTGGTGGCTCAGAGGTTAAGACACTGAGCTGCAGACCGGAAGGACAGTAGCTCAGCAGTTTGAGACCCGAGTGCCGCGTGACGGAGTGAGCTCCTATCTCGGGCCCCAGCTCCTGACAACTTAGCAGTTCGGAAGCAAGAAATTGCAAGTACATAAATAAGTACCACTTTGGTGGGAAGGTAACAGCATTCTGTGCGCCTCGGTGTTTAGTCATGCCGGCCACCTAGGGCGTAGACTTTGCAATTTCCCAGGGGGGGCTGGGGCTGGGCCAGAGGTATTGCTAAGTTGTTAAAAGAACTGGGACCCAATGACATCATAGGGAGGAGCCAGTGACATCACAGGCCATTGTCACTATCTATGGAGGTGGAACTATGTGGCATTTAGGGAGGGGCTCCCCAGAAAATTAGGGCAGCCTGGGAACCCCTGGGAACCCCCCTAGCAATGCCCCTGGGTTGGGCTAAGCCGAGGAACAGGTGCCTTCTTAGCACACTGCTTAGAAACTCCACCTTAAAATGCAGCACAGGTTCTATTGCTAGGGACTGTTTTTCCACTCTGGGAACTGTCATTACAGTCCTAGAGTAGCCTATCTGGGCCCAAAAACCTTATTGGAAAAACCATTCTGCATTTTCTTTGCAACTTTTTTTGGGCTGCAGTGTATTTCAGCAGAGCCCATGCAAGTCAATTGGTATTCCTGGCTCCCATTATCTCCAGCGGGCTTTCAAGCCTCTCCCATTATTTCCAATGGGCAATCCTGTCATTCCTTTTAGTACATCCCAGTTTAGTACATCCCTGCATGGCTCTGCAAGACAAGCCTTACAGGGAGAGAAGGGGGAAAAAAACCTAGAAGAACAAGGGCACTGGGTGCCCAGCCTCCCCGAGGCCGGCAATCCTCCAAGGATACTGGCCTCCCCCCCAACCTCCTCGCATGGCTTTCTGCAAGGCAAGCCTTGCAGGGAGCGGGAAAACAACAGCAGCAGCACAAGGCTGCAGGAAAGGTGCTCGGGCACCCAGCCACCCCGAGGCTGGCCTCAGCCAGCCAGCCTTGGCACTCTCTGCCTAGTGCCCACCACCCCAGCCCTGAAAACATCCCCCTCACCCTTGCTGCCTTACCTTTCTGCGTGGGAAAGCTGAAAGCACTGAAAACATGTGCAGCCCCCAGCTCCACCAGGCCCAACTGAGGGTTTCTGGGAGCTGGGGGTGGGGCTTAGCTTTCGGGAAGCAAGCCCTGTTTCCTGCCACCCCACCCGAAGTCTCAGAAAGTGGAGGGAAAAAACATTCTACTTTCAAAATGGGTTAGGGGTGGTGTGGGGTGGTGTTGGCAAGGCTTGTGAGCCTGGTTGCCCGGGGGGGGGCTCAGTCACCCCTGGAAAATTTCGGGGGTAGCCTCAGCCCTCAAGCCCCCCTGAAGTTGACACCTATGCCGGCCACATGACCACAGAAACATCTTCAGATAGCACTGGCTCTTTGGCTTGGAAACGGGGAGGAGCACTGCCCCCTAGAGTCGGATCCGACTGGCTTTCGAGCAAGGGAAACCTTTACCTTTACTAGTGAAAGGACTTAGAGGTAGTATCATTGTTAATTAAGCACCAAAGCCAGCCAGATTTTGCCACAGTGGCCTCAGTGTCATAGCATCTATGTGTAAGCATGCATATGAGCTACCATGATCGTATTTCTTTCTCTGTTGCCTTACAGAATGCATCTATACCAAACATATGTGCCTGGACGGGAAGCAAATTAACCTGGAAATATATGACCCCTGTTCACAAGTAAGTTTTTTAAAAAACCCCAAAAACACCCAGACTCTAATTTAAGTCCATCCAGTCCTAAAGGTCTTTTGGATGCTTTGCATGGTGGGAAAGTAAAGAAAAAAGTGACTTGCAGTGCAGTCCTAAGCAAAGTTTCACCCTGACAGTTTGAGGTAGTGGTTAAGAGTGGCAGACTCTAATCTGGAGAACCAGGCTTGATTCCCCACTCCTCCACATGCAGCAGCTGGTGTGACCTTGGGTCAGTTACAAGTTATTTCAGAGCTGTTCTCTCAAGGACAGTTCTCAACAGAGCTCTCTCAGCCCCACCTGCCTCACAGGGTGTCTGTTGTGGGGAGAAGAAGGGAAGGAGATTGTAAGCTACTCCGAGACTCCGAGTGAAGGGCAGGGTAGAAATTCAGTGTTGTCGTCCTCCTCCTCCCCCTTCTTTGATGGTTAAGTGCATGGACTCTAATCTGGGAGAACTGGGTTTGATTCCTCACTCCTCCACTCACAGCTGCTGGATGACTTTGGGCAAGCCATAGTTCTGTCAGAGGTGTTCTTGAAAAGATCAGTTTCTGTCAGAGCTCTCTCAGCCCCATCTAACTCACAGGGCGTCTGTTGTGGGGAGGGGATAGGAAAGGTGTTTGTAAGCCACTCTGAGACTCAGAGTGAAGGGCGAGGTAGACATCCAATCTCCTCCTCCTCCTCCTCCTCCTCCTCCTCTTCTTCTCTTTCTTCTTCTCCTTCTTCTCCTCCTCCTCCTCCTCCTTCTTCTTCTTCCATCATGCTGTTTTCTAAAGCAGTCACATGACATCAGCTTCTCTTCCTTCTGTTGCCATTTTCTCCACACACACTTTGCTGTGATCTTTCCCAAACCTGCTTTGATATAATCTTTTTGGAAAGATAACAGCCAAACTGCCTTTGGGTGTCATGTGGATGGCATGTCTCACTTGCTTTGGCACCATTTTCCTTACCTCAGTTCCTATGGTGCTGTCCCTCCCACACTGGAGGGCTTTGGGGCTTTAAAAATGGTAATAGATACATATCTACAGCATCATATCATCATCACAGCCTAGTGCAATGACGCACTAGTTCCCTGATTCCTTTTCTTAAGGAACTCCAGCTCTTTTCTTGCTGGAGATATAAAGGGAAAGGTACTGACTGCACAATTATTACTCCACAGCCCAAAGATGTTTTTTTAAAAAGAAAGCTGAGAACTAGCACATTATTCTACCTGGTTATTATAATGTTATAATTATGTAGCTGATTTTTTTTAAGTCTGAAAAAGCCCTTTGGCATCAGTGGGGAAATGGCAGCCACAGATGAGTGAGGCAAGAAAACGTGCAGAGAGACTTCTGTGTGGCTGCTCCATCGCCACTGCAAATGCCTTTCCATTGACAGCAGCAGTGAGAGAATCGTCTTTAGGCAGAAACAGTCCCTATTCTCAAGCCCACACAGGTCTACATGCCTTCTAGAATGTCTGACTTATCATTTGGAGAGTTATTTTTTTCATTTTAGAAATACTGGTCCATTTATAATGAACATCATCTATTCTTCTCCCACTACCGCCAATCTGCCATGCTCAGAGTCATAGTCAGGGCTTTTTTTGAAAAAAAACCCCAGTAGAAACGCATTAGCATAATAGGCCACACCCAACAGCAGAAACTCATTAGGATATTAGGCCACACCCCCATATTACCAGGAGTGTGGTCATTCAGCCACACCCACCTTTTGCTTCTTATTCTGTTTGCCTTGTTTGTTGTCAAAACCCAGGGCTTTTTTTGTAGCAGAAACTCCTTTGCATGTTAGGCCATGCACCCCTAGTGTAGCCAATCCTAATAAGTTTCTGCTGTTGAGTGTGGCCTGTTATGCTAATGAGTTGCTGCTGGGCATGGCCAACTCGGGAGCCAGCCAGAACTCCGTTCCTGTCCCAAAATAGCCCTGGCCATAGTAACAAAAAGCTGATTTGTTTTACAGGATCACTTAAGTCATGATAGCGAAAATGATCTTGGAAAGCCCCGGGGGAACCTTGCATGGGCAGGGCTGCCATGTGGATGGAGCTTGGAGCACTACCACTTGGGTGTCAATGACCATTGGCTGCTCTTTAAAACCAGAACTTCCATACTTCAAACAGGCACTCTCATGCCACAGTTTTGCTCAAAAAAGGTCCTAGGTGATGAACCAAAGATGTACCAATTGGCCCCCGTCTGGTCCTGGCTAGGGTTGCTAACCTCCAGGCGGTGACTGGAGATCTCCCAGAATTACAGCTGGTCTCCAGATGATAGAGATCACCTCCCATGGAGGTGATGGCTGCTTTGGAAGGTGGACTGTACGGCATTATACCCGGTTGAGATCCCTCCCCTCCCCAAACCCTGCCCTCCCCAGTCTCCACCCACAAAATCTCAGGGTATTTCCCAACCCAGAGCTGGCAACCCTATGAAGAAAGGTTAAAATGCTTGGGGCTCTTTAGCTTGGAGAAACGACGGCTGAGGGGTGACATGATCGAGGTTTATAAGATTATGAATGGGATTGAGCAGGTTGAGAAAGAAGTACTTTTCTCCCTTTCTCATAATACAAGAACTCGTGGGCACTCCATGAAATTGCTGAGCAGTCGGGTTAGAACAGATAAAAGGAAATACTTCTTCACCCAAAGAGTGATTAACACATGGAATTCACTGCCACAGGAGGTGGTGGCAGCTACAAGCATGGACAGTTTCAAGAGGGAATTAGATAAACATATGGAGCAGAAGTCCATCAGTGGCTATTAGCCACAGGGTATAGATGGGAACTCTCAGTCTGGGGCAGGTGATGCACTCTATTCTTGGTGCTGGGGGGGCAGCAGTGGGAGGGCTTCTAGTGTCCTGGCCCCACTGCTGGACCTCCTGATGGCACCTGGTATATTTTGGCCGCTGTGTGACAGAGTGTTGGACTGGATGGGCCATTGGCCTGATTCAACATTGGCTTCTCTTATGTTCTTATGTTCTTATGTTAACCCTAGTTATGGCCCTGAGTGCACATCCATTGGGATCTGCGTAATATTATTTAGGACTGAGATGGCAAGGATGAGTGTGTGTCAGCCAATGCTCCCTCTAAGCTCTGGAGTCTTGTGAACAAAAATTCTCCTTTGTGAGCAACTGGCATTAAAGTTGTGAGCGGGCGATTTGGCTGCTGCATAAACTACTTTGCTCTGGGGCCATCCTTCCTGAGCTAAGACAAAACACTGTGAGCCGGAAGCTAAAAAACTGTGAGCTGGCTCACACTAACTCGGCTTAGAGGGAACACTGGTGCCAGTGCTGTCCTAAGGAGAGTTAGACCCTTCGAGGCTCACTGATTTTGACGCGTGCAGCTCTGTTTAGGATTCCACTGCAAATCCCATAGTCTTCGGTGGTGCGTAATGTTCTCTCTGTTGCACTGAACATCTGGCGAAAACGGTACAAAGTGCAAAATCAGACCCTGAGCCTGTATTCAGCAGCTGTGGCCACTGCAGGCAATGGAACAAAGGCTGTCTGTGAGTTTTGGTAATAATAATAATGAAAAAAAATTGTTGGCAAGAGCTCTTCACCCAGGGTGTTTTATAGAAGGGCGCAGACATGTTTGCTATAAAGACAAATATGATATGCAAAGAGATGTTATGAGGCCGGTTATTTGCAAGGCTTGGCTGAGCGAAGGAATTAGTCAAGGAGCTTGTCGGCGGTGTCAGGGCAGAACTTGAGAGCATTTGGAATAATGAAATCTGAAAGCCTGGACACAGATAAGCTGCTGGAATCCTACTGTTTTAAGCAGATTTTAAGCAACCAAAGAGTGTGCATGGCTGAAGTGAGAAAAGCAATGCCTGTGAACATGTGCAAAGTGATTTTCCTTTCTACTGAGAAACTGCATACCGGGTCCCAGCCCAACAACTGGTATTAAGCACAGGGCAGTTCGCACAATGCAATTCTGCAGAATTGTTAAGCGGCATCTATTCTACGACTTGAGAATTTCAGCTACTTTAAAAACAAAATCGTAAGGTTGCAAACCGTCTTGGGTTAGCTATGAGAAAGGGAAGGTGGCCCAGAAGTATTTTGATACATAATTGTTTAAATAAAAGATTCAAAACATATGGCCAATGCCTGGTATAATCTCAGAAGAGGAATTCCTGGATAAGATTCGATGTACCCAAATGGGGTTGTCCGTGCCCTGCATAGCTCTTTGCTCCACCCCGGGATGAGAGAAAGGAAAACAAATTGTGCAAAGTAGCTAAAAGTGCAGAAGAAAATATTCAAAAGAAGAGCACTCCGTATACATTTACCTAATGTCTTGCAGTTTACACATTCCTTTTCACGTTGCAAAATTTGGGTAACCTTAGATAAGAATTTTGATTTTAAGCACAAAACATACATGCAAATATGAGCAGAGGTAAGAGTTTCTAGGGCAAAATGTCCCAATTCTTTGATTTCATTATCTCCATGTGTTGGAGGACTATACCTTTAAAAATCAGCTGCAGGTGAGAGGAACAATACGCTGGGGGTGTGGCTGCTATTTTCCCACTGAGTTTTAAAAAACAAAGTCAGTGATGGCATGACATCACTTCCAGGGAAAACCCAGAAGTGACATCAGTTTGCTCTTTGAATTCCTGAGATCTAGGAATTTCTGATAATTCCTAGAAAGGCATGACATCACTTCCAGGTTTTTCCCAATAGTGACATCACACCATTGCTGATGGTGCTCCCCCCCATGTTCCCACTGCCCTACTCTCTGGCCAGTTGCCAGGCTGTGCCTGACAACACTGTCTGGGTGCAAGCCCGTAGCAACAGTGGGGCTTTTGGGGGGTTACACCCCCTTTCTTAAAAGCACAGCTCCACAAGAATGTCTCCTGTAAATGCTTTTTTCAATCATTGCAAAACTTTTTTTAAAGGTATGTGGTCTTTTAAGCAGAGTGGGGTGCTGTAGTTGACTAATTCACGCACTGAGCAAGGGGGCTGGAGTAGGTGACCTCCAGGATCCCTTCTAACTCTGTGTCAAGAAATCGATCTCCTTTAAGAGAGTTTCTCTGCCTAAGTGTTAGCTTTCTTGATGATAGAAGTCATCACCTACACATGCTGGCGTGTTGTCAGAACTGCTGCTTAGGCTGGCAGAAGTGATTAACTTGCAGCAGTTGAGAGCTGTCATCTAAAGAGTTTGACAATTTGCAATTTAGAGATCTATCCTGACCACAGCTTTCTATTGGCTAAATTACTTTTCTTTCTGCACTGAGAACTTCAGCCCCACCAGGGAAAACATTTCCCCCACAAGACACAAAATCCTGGCTACCAGCCTGGCTCTATGTGTGTGTGTGTGTTGTCCTACATATCCCTTTGGAGGCCTTTGGAGGCCTTTGGAGGCCAACCAGTTTACAAAAACAGATACTGGATTAGATGAACCTTTGGCCTGATCCATCAGGGGTCTTCTAATGAAGCACCTGTTGGCAGGCTTTTCTTAGTGCCATACCTACATAGCTTCTCATGTCAATGGTCCCATTGATGGTTTTCTGTTGTCTTCCAGCCTCGGCAAGGGAAGTTGTCCCTGACAGATGAGCTCCACTGGGCTGATGGGTTTGTCATCGTGTATGACATCAGCGACAGAGCCTCCTTCGCTTTTGCAAAAGCCCTGCTGTACAGGATACGAGAGTGCCACACAAGTGCTTCCAAAAGGCAAGTCATCTGAGGCCTGAGATGAACATGAGGGACGAAAGAGAGGGGGCAGCTGTCTTATTGCTTCTAGCAGGGTAGAAGCTTTTGTGAGTCAAAGGGCCTTCCGGCATTCAGTCTTCACCCGCAATTTTCCCAGCACCTGAGGCATTATGCCTTTGATTCAAATAATTCCCTTCCATTCTGCATATGTAATTATTCTTTGGCACTTTGCGCGGATTATGCTTTCTCCAGATTATACTTCCTGCATACTCACGGAGGTGTGTTTTGAGCCCTGATTGCCCTTATCCTGCGGACTCTAAACAAACGTAAATGTTCGGCAATTGCCGTGAGGAAACCTGTTATCATGTAAATTGGCCGCCTAACATAGACCAAAGAGAAAGAGGCTGAAGCAGGAGATATTCACACAAACAATTCTACTCTAAATTGTAGTATCGATTTCAAAATGGAGCCGAACAAAGGTCGGTGGCAAAAGCACTTTTGGGAAATGCGTGGCAACGGTGTGCTAGAAGAGGTCTGAGTGCTGATCCCCCTAAAATAAATGCAGAACCAAGAAGAAGCCCCGACACAAAATGGCAGTGCAAGTGGGAGGGAACGTAGGACAGAAGGCTGAGTTGCGCTCAGGAACTGAGGGAAAAGACAGGTGCGGAAAGAGCCAAAGCTGCCTTCATGACAAAGGTAGCTTTGACTCTCAAAAGCTTATACCCTGGAAATCATTTTGATCTTAAAGGCACTACCGGCTTTTACTCTTGCTCTTCTACCATAGACCAATAAGGCTACCCACCTGAAACTACAATTCCCAGGTTTCTTTAAGGGAAGCTATGGCAGATCAAGTAAGACAAACCTGATACAGGTTTATAGTATCTTCAGGGCTCGGTTTGCATGCTGAGTTTTCACCCTTCTTCCCCTTCCCTTCCCTCAGAGCCTCAGAGTCTACTGTTGTTTTGGTTGGCAACAAGCAAGACCTGTGCCACGTAAGAGAAGTCGGCTGGGAGGAAGGGCAGAAGCTGGCCCTGGATTACAAATGCCAATTCTGCGAACTGTCAGCAGCAGAACACAGCCAGGAGGTGGTGGCCATGTTCACCAAACTGCTGAAGAACACCACCTTTAACTCCAAAGGGAAGGAGAAGCGACGGCCCAGTGGGTCAAAGTCCATGGCCAAATTGATCAACACCATGTTTGGGAAGAGGAGGAAGTCTGTTTAGGGGGAAGTTCCACGATGCCCGGTCTCTGCCGAAGACATACAGTAAAAAGAGAGTCCGAGATGTATGGTGACCCTTCCAATACACTGGGTTTTTCCAAAGTGTTCCAGTTGAAGGGGGATCATGGAAGACTATGGAGGGGCTGGCACACGTGTGTTTATCACCTGAAGTCTCGTTGCTTGATGGCTTCTCAGGGAAACGTATGAATCATCACCACTGACAAGGGCTGTCGTTGAGTTGACATCCAGCGATTCGAAAGTTCTCTCTGGGTAAACGAACACGTGTGGGTCACCACTGGACCGCTACCATCAATGGAAGGTGAATACTATTGGCCCCTTATCCCGCTGTAGCTATTTCTAAATAAGGCTGCAATCCTATGCACTGTTTCTTGGGAATAAGGCTTCCCTTGCTCAAAAGCCAGTTGAATCTGACTCTAGGGAGCAGTGCTCATTTCTGTTTCCAAGCCGAAGAGCCAGCGCTGTCTGAAGACATTTCCATGGTCATGTGGCCAGCATGACTAAATGCTGAATCACATAGAACGCTGTTACCTTCCCACCCAAGTGGTACCTATTTATCTACTTGCAATTTCTTGCTTTCAAACTGCTAGGTTGGCAGGAGCTGGGGCCAGAGACGGGAGCTCACTCCGTCCCAGGGCACTTGGGTCTTGAACTGCCGAGTTACTGACCTTCTGGTCTGCAGCTCAGCATCTTAACCTCTGAGCCACCGTGGCCCTACATTTCTTGGGAATAAGCCCTGCTTAATACAGTGGGATTCCCTTCTGAATAAGGAACTGCATCAAACTGCAGTGCAGCTCTCACTGAAAGCAACGGGACCTAGGTTGATGATAATTAACTGCTGCAGAATCAGATCCTGCATGTGAGAACCAGTCTTCCAGCGAAGAAAGATGTTGCGAACTGACTCCATCTCTGTTCCATGCAGATCCCAAGCTTCTGGGGTCTTTAGGCTGCAGTCTAAATAAGCGGCCTCATGAAATTTCCTCTCGAGCCTTCTCTCCTGTATACGCTTTGTAAGATCTCTGGGGCAAGGGGACTTCTCTTTGTCTGCCTAGAGCTATATAGCCTAAACCCAAGTAAAACTCTATACTACCTGCAATAATCGGTTTTCTTAGAAACTTTCAGTGCTTTTTATACATTAGAATGATGGAGGAACCAAGGAGGTTTGAGCAAGTTTGTCTTTGCACGGAATAACATGAACTGGTGGAGCTGATGGAGTTTAGTAACGTCAGACCACCATCCTATGCAAGCATATGAGTAAGCCCTAGGGATGCCAACCTCCAGGTGGGACCTGGGGATCCCCAGGAATTACTGCTCATCTCCAGACTAAAGAGATCAGTTTCCCCTGGGGGAAATGGATACTTTGAAAAGTGGATTCTATGGCATTCTACCACACTGAGGTCCCTGTCCTCCCCAGATGCCATCCCCAAATCCAGGAGTTTCCCAACCTGGATCTGGCAATCCTCCCCCCAATCCCCCACCTGTGGCCTTGGGGGGGGGGACCTTGCAAGAAGAAGAAGAGAAAAAGAGATTGGATTTATACCCCACCCTTCACTACCCAAGGGAGTCTCAGAGCAGCTTACAAACTCCTTTCCCTTCCCCTCCCCACAACAGACACCCCCTGTGAGGCAGGTGGGGCTGAGAGAGCTCTGACAGAAACTGCTCTTTTTCAAGAAAGCTGTGCCAGAACTATGGCTTGCCCAAGGTCATCCAACAGGTGCAAGTGGAGGAGTGGGGAATCAAACCCGGTTCTCCCAAATTAGAGTCTGCGCACTTAACCACTACACCAAACTGGCAACCTTAGTAAGCTCCATCAAGCACATTTGCATAAGAGGGAATGGCACAAAACTGAGCTGCGACCTGCCAGATCCCTGGATCAAGTATCATCTCTACCGCAAACCCTTTTGGTAGCATCGGGCAAGCTAACTTTTCTCATCCTTACATTCCCACCTTCTGCAATGTAATACCGGCCTGTAAGATATGCAGCAAGACAACATATGTGAATTGCAGAACGTGCTATACCTATATGTCAATTATCATAAAATAGTATTAATGGCCTGATAGCAGGTTTGTAAATAAACATGAGAGAAGAAGGTAACAATTGAATGGCATTTGATTTCTCATTAGGGATGTGTGTGGGTTTGTGTGTGTGTGTGTGTGTGTGTGTGTGTGTGTAGAGAGAGAGAGAGAGAGAGAGAGAGAGAGAGAGAGAGAGAGAGAGAGAGAGAGAGCTAGTGCTGCTGCTTTGGATATAGGGGCATGTTAGCCAAATTGCCTTATTTTGGAAAATTTGAATATTAAATGGCAATGGCTTCAATAAGGGAGCAATAACCTATGTATACTGGAGTCCAACTTATCCAGATCCCCAGAAATAGATGCAGAAGCTAGATCTTAAATATGATTTCTTTTTACTAAATAATTTTCACACACATACAATATAAAATAAAACAATCAGACACTAAAGCAATGCAGAACTAAGAAATTAGATAGAAAAGTACAGTGACAGTTGCATTAGTAGGAAGGTATCATTGATTGGGATGATACTTTACCTGTCCGATGCGACAAGGTGATCCTGCAGCAAAAATAGGGGAAAATACTAGGGAAGGGGTCATGTGTTGACCAGCAACACACATGGGAGACTCCAAACAGTGCTAGGAAAGGAGTCCGCAAGGTAGGGTAGGGTCAAGTAGGTAGGAAGTGAGAGAGACAGCAATGGGGAGAGGTTCCCCTCATATACCCTAAAGTGACTGTGTGTGGGGGTGTTCCTTCCTCAGTCACGTAGTCCCCAGGAATTCTAGAAAAATCCAGTTAACTAATGCTCAGGAGATGACCAGGAGAATAGGATTAATGGTTGGGCAATTACAAAGACATTCAACTAATGGTGACACCTTTAGAGAGACAAAGGAAAGAAAAGAGCAGTAATGTTCCAGCTCCATGGATGGTCATTAGTTGTAATGGCCCAACGATTGGCAGCTGTGTTATCAGAATGGGCGGTGGGTGGACGTGCCAGCTGTTTAATCCGCCCATGTCGTAAGTCCTTTTGTTTTACAATGGAGAGTATGTGCAGCATCTGCAAAAGTGAGTGTGGGGGAGGAGAAAAACTGCCTGCGTGATGGAGAAGGAGTCTTCCTATGGAGTCTTTGCAGGAACGTTCAGGTTTGCAGAGCATGGCTCTTTCATAGAAAACCTTTGCTGGGAGGTTGGTTTGTCTCCTGCAGGGGTGCAGGGGTGAAAGGCATTGGGTATTCCATCCATTGTCTGGCTGGCAAACTGCTTCAGGGCAAGGCTTCCCTTGGCTGGGCACGTGTCTGCAGTCCAGGAGGTTGGCACCATCATTGGGCTACTGCACAATCCAATACCCTGGCACACTTACTGTACAGTCCAGCTTACAGTTATAGTCCATAGCCTTATAGATGCTGCCTAAAGCTCTTGCAGGGCTACAGGCAGTGGCTCAGTTGTAGAACATCTGCTTGGCATGCGGAAGGTCCCAGGTTCAATCCCACCATCACCACTTAAGGGCCAGGCAGTAGGTGATGTGAAAGAAGAAGAGGAAGAAGAGAAGAGATTGGATCTATGCCCTGACCTTCACTCAGAGACCCAGAGTGGCTTACAAACTCTTTCCCCTTCCGTTCCCGCAACAGACACCCTGTGAGGCAGGTGGGGCAGAGAGAGCTCTTTCGAGAACTGCTCTTTCAAGGACAGCTCTGCCAGAACTACAGCTTGCCCAGGGTCATCCAGCAGCTGCAAGTACAAGAGAGGGAATTAAACCTGGTTTCCCCAGATTAGAGTCCTCACACTTAACCACTACACCAAACTGGCTTCAGCCTGAGACCCTGAGACACCGCCATTCCGAGTAGAAATAGTGACTTTGGTGGACCAAGGGTCTGACTGGGTACGTTCACAGAGGGTTGCCAGCTTCCAGGTGATGATCTCCCAGAAGCACAACTAATCTCCAGACTAAAGAGATCAGTTCCACTGGAGAAAAAGGGATGCTTTGGAGGGTAGACTGTGGCACTATATACTATTGAGGTCCCTCTCCTCCCCAAATCCCACCATCCCCAGAATGCATCCCCATATCTCTGAGAGTTTCCCAATCTAGAGCTTGCAACCCTATTGGACACTGAAACCAATATGTATTAAGTAGGGTTGCCATCCTCCCCAATGGGGGCGGGTTTTCCCCAATTTCAGGGGACCCAATCCACCACCAGCCAACTGGCTGGCAGGGGAGCCCCATCCCTGGAGATTTCCACTGCACCCGACATGCCCAAAGGTAACATCATTGTGCTAGGAATGTTGTGCAGGGGGCACTCTAGCATTTGGCTAAAGCCTCTATCATGACCATAGAGTTTTTGGCCAAATGCTAGAGCGTCCCCTGCATATTTGTGCCTGGTGCGATGATGTCACTTCTGGGTGATGTCATCATGACAAGCATGTTGTGCGGGCAGGGCTTTTGGGGGGCAGGCACCAGAAGATCCTGGGAGCAGCCCGGAGCCCCCCGCTGGTAGACAGTAAGCCCCTGGCAATCCTAGTATTAAGGGGTTTTTTTTAAAACTAAAAATCTTACCCATCTTTCTACACACAAGTTCCCTGTGATTATAAAGAACATAAAGACGATATTTTCAGCAGCGCCCATATTTGCAACCAGAGTCTCATCAGCACTACTTTGCAATGCTATTCAACTGGGTGTCTGTCAGCTGAAACTGAACATCAGGCTCGGTGTGGAAAGAAAAACGTCCACATCAATAGGTTGCTTTTTGTTGAAGGTGTCCGGTCGGGCAATGCCGTCTCCCTGATCCTTCTTGACTTTCAATATTTCAATCAAGTCTTTCACCGATGGGGGAACGTTCTCTGGGGCTGCTAGTAGTAATGGGGTATACACTTCTTTTATTCAGAGACCGGAAAACGTTTGACAGCTGCCCCCATCCCCCCTGCGGAAGCTACGCTTCCGCTAAGGGGGGGGCTATGCTTCAAAAACAGGGATGGGCAAGATGGCCGCCAGTGTCAGCCCCGAAGGGAATGGAGGAGGCTGTGCTATGGGGCTGTTAGCAGCAGGGGGTTTGCAGTGGGGAGAAGGAGTCTGGTACAATGGCAGCCATTTGTATTGTTGTGCTTGGTGCCAAAACTTCGGGGCTGTGGGGGCAGTAAGCAGAGA